>JAVGWX010000001.1:51375514-51640514 GCA_036924085.1 Ariolimax columbianus
CAGGAGATAGAGAGGTGACGATGGTCCATCTCAGAAACAATATTCTCAAGATGTGTTTGTCAGATGACCTCAGTGTCGGTAACCAGGTCATACCAGTGGATAACAAGGATGCACCTCTTACTGTGCGTATGGAAGACTTCAAGACTTTTTCTGATGTCTTAACAAGACCATCCATGTTTTGGAGCCATGCAGAAGGACTGGAATGATGAAGAAATTGTAAAGGCACAGTCTGGTTTCCAAGGAGAGCATTTACTTGGACCAGACTCTGTGCATGGAGTTCTTAGATGAGGCTACCATACTGATCTTTCGGACAATGCCAGGACTGCTACATATGTCAGAGGTCTGTTTGCTGCAGAGGTAAATAAAGTCCTCAGTATGGTCAACATGGTTGCCGTTTAGGGCAACCGTTCGAACGATTCCCGTTCGAAACAGACTATCACCAAAACTGTGGATTCTGGTCTTCACTTAAGAAATATGGAAATCCAGATACGAAGCTGATCATTTCAAGAGCTCTGGGGGACTTTTTTTTCAATGCCTTTGAGTCTTGCGCGTAGCTTGTAGATGTCGTATGCATGATCAAGGTCTGTCACACGTATATCACCGACAGACAAGCACATCTGTTATTCCTCAGCCTTATCCACTCCACACACAAAAAACACACACACCCCTCAATTCCAATAGACTAAAATATCTTGAAATATTTTATATTTTTTTTACTATGGTTATTTGATTTCTCACTATTGTGTTTCATTATACATGTCACTACCTTTGTATACTCTGTTGTTATTATGTTTGCAAAAAACCTCTGCTATTTCTTTGTTAGTTTTAAATCACATACCCACAAAATGCTCTTTTATACATACATGTATTACGTTCTGTTATCCAGCATTCAATAGGACAATTGTCTGACACATGTAATTGTCTTCCATACCACCACATCAAAATCATAACTAACCATATTCAAGTAAGAAATATTTATGCAACAAATACTGATAAACAATAAATGACATTTGAATGCAAACAATGTCATGTATCAAAGATAACACAACTCTTCATGAATCTCATTAATTAACCGAAGTATAAATTATATATACTCTCACATAAAATACTGATAAATAAATATGACATTAGAATGCAGATACCGTCATGGATCAGTAAATGTGACATAGTGACATAGAATAAAAATGCAATGTGTCATGGATTCTGTAGCAGATATTGTTGAAAATATTTATACGTAATACAGACTTTCACAAAAATACTTATCAATACATTTAGCAGAATCTAATATACACACATATTAAAAAACTTGCAAGAATAAAGGAAAAATCCATAATATCACAGTAACTCATTAATTTAAACTACACTACTGAAAATAATTAAATATTGACAAATTTCACCATATTTAAAATAAACATTTGGAATATTTGCATCAATAATTTGTTTTCAACTGAAAAAATGCATGTGGCTCCAGTATTATTTTGAGTAGCACAGAAGATCAGCTCTTCTTGGAAGTTATACTATAAAGTACTCCCCCTTTGGTGTATTCTTTTTTCTCATCTTAATGAAAACAAGTTATTCACTCTTTTGTTCATGTGTATTGTTTATGAGGTATTGTTTTTGAGTTTTCCTTCAAACCCAGCAGATTACTTACTCCATACTTAACAATAATAATCTATATACACAGTATAAAAACGTGGATAGGTAGGCTGTTCAGATACCACGCTGGAACAAAACCCACGGCATGAACAAAAAGTCTTCATTAGGGGCAACGTACAATACACATAAGGACAATTAACACATCATAGAAGTACAGATAAGCACATAAAAATAACACTTAGCTCATGATCTTTGCGGGTGAAAGTGGTAGCTGACAGTTCACACACATCCTGAGCTATGTATCTCTTTATGTGTTAATATCTCTATTTTGTACATTCATCTCTACTTCTATGACGTGTTTGTTGTTCTTATCTGCATTGTCCATTGTTCCTGATGAAGGCTTTTTGTATTCAGCTCCAGCACGTTATCTGAACCATACCTTTCCATGTTTTTATACGCTTCATTTTAATCCACAGAACCACCATACCGCCTTATTTTTAATAAAAATCTATTTCCATTTATACTTTGGGAAGGATTAAACAACTGTTGTATCACTTTCATTGTCTATATGAACACTAAGGGACTGCATGTGTGTGTATTTATATATATATTATCTGCAATATTTCTCAACAGTAGATTAGCATCAATAATCGCACTAATATTATTCAAAACCTAAATAACCCACATATCTTTCTATGATCCTTATAAAAAATGGGTTACTTGACAACTAAATGATTTTCTTTATATATACAAGTCTTGTACATATATAAAAGAAAAGTGCACAAGAAATGAAAACAAATAAGGTTTTGGAAAAGATAAGGGCAAAAACAGAATACATGTATGGTATAAGATTCAGACATAACATATTGTGACCAAAGAGATAGTTACATCATCCACGTGAACTGTGTGCCTTTATCCATGGATTTATAAAAAAAAGTGCAAGACAATCCACATGGATCATGTAGCTGAGCATATTTTTATATTTTGTCAATATGTTCATATTTTGTTTCCTCCATGTGTTAGTTCTAATGTGTATTGTACACTGTCACTGATAATGGTCTTCTGGATGTAATGTAGGTTTCTTTCTTGTATCTGTTCCAGATCGGTATCTGAACTATACTTATCCATGTTAATATATACTATCTTATCACTTGGATGAAACCAATACTGGACGGAAAAATGGAAAGCTAATATGCCAGAGGAAGTCAACGCTATAAGTTGTAAGTGTGCATCAAGAGATGGACAGAGATAATTCTTCTCAGATTTTACTGTTAACTCATTCGCTGCAGAATATTTAAACTTCTGGACATGTTTATTCTTTAAATATAAAATTCCAGACAAAGAGTACAGGTACATTAACAAATTCAGTACAAGAAGATGTTGAGAAACGTTCAAACATAAGTACAGTATTTAGTTGTAGCCAATGGAGACGGCATGGGCTAGTGGTTAAGTGACACGGCTCACAACCCAAAAGTGCTGGATTCTATCCCCATCACAGCACCAACCGTTACCTCGAGGAAGCAAATGCAGGAGGAAGTAGACCCTTACATACCAGTTAAGGCTTGATACAGAGAATATGTTGGAGATCTATTGCAACCAATCTTCGAAGTGGAGATGTAAATGATTTGGTCTTACCTCATCCAAGATCCTGCAATGGAAACCTTCAAGAGAATCAATAGCAAAAAGCATAGAGAGATATAGAAGGGGACATGAGCTAGTAAAGATCTGGAATGTTAGTGGGAAGTAAATCAGTATCCTGAGTTCCAGGAGAGAAAAGAATGAGCTAATAGTAGGCAGCCTAACATAGTTTACTAGTGTAGTACTACTACTAATGTAGTACCACAGTGGTATACTTTTCCTATCATAGTGCTAAAGTGGTATATTAGTGCTAGTGTAGTACCATAGTAGAATACTATTCCTAATGTAGTACTAAACTAATGTAATACCAAAGTGGTATACTATTGCTTATGTGGTATTAAAGGGGTATACTATTACTATCTGTCTGCCTGCCTGCCTGTCTGTCTGTCTGATCTATCTTATCTTATCTATCTGATCTATCTATCTATCTTCAGTCTTCTTCTTCTTCTTCATACGCTGTCAGACGTCAACCTGTATTTTTTCGAAGAAAGCAGCGGTCATCCTGAGGCTGTCGACACTGCCATTATCTATCTTCAGTCAACTTATGTCGTTATTTTTTTGGCAGGGGAAACTCCACTGGTGACTTGCCAGGTCAATCCCAGCATCTGTTAGCCCCTGGAATATACGATCGCCTATTTTTGAGACAGGTGGAGATGGAAGCATAAATTAGAGCAAGGTAGACCCGCAGCCTGTCAGGCGCCATCTAAGCCGCTCCGCTAACCACATAACCAAGACCTAAAGTTATAGCCACACAGTCCTCTTTTTGCTATATATTCTCTGTGGGATGAATATCCCTTAAATAATTTGAGTAGATTTTTAAATTTTACCAGAGCAGCTGCCATTAGGCCTACTCTTTTCGAGTTCCAACTGCTAAGGTATTTTTAACATTCACGCCACTAAATACTGTTGCTAATCTAGCAATAAAGTGGTATACTATTACTAATGTAGCAATAAAGTGGTATACTATTACTAATGTAGTACTAAAGTGGTATACTGTTCCAATTGTAGTCCTAAATGGATAAAGTATTCATAATGTAGTACCATAGTAGTATACTCTTCCTTATGTGGTACTATAGTAGCATACTATTACAAATGTAGTATGTGGTACTAATGTAGTATTATATTATTACTAATGTAGTAATAAAGTGGTATACTATTACTAATGTAGTAACAAAGTGGTGTACTTTTCCAATTGTAGTACTAAAGTGATAACGTATTCATAATGTAGTACTATAGTAGTATACTATGACTAATGTAATACTAAAGTGGTATGCTATTACTAAAGTAGTACTAAAGTGGGGTCTTAGTCAACCTGTACTTTTACAGGGACAAATGCCCCCGTACAGGTCCCAGCTTTGGCAGGAGCTGGATGTAGCTGGGATGAGGTAATCCTGCCTAGCAGGCTAGGCTCGAGCATCTTATAACTCCGCTGCGCTAGGACATGTGCCGCAGATGCAGGTTAACCGATGTATAAGTCCATATTAATAGACTCAAACACTAATGCAAAGTAGACCTACAGCCTGTTAGGCGCCTTCTATGCAGCTCTTAACAAAACACATAACAATGGCCGGTGTTATTCCATATCACACAGTCGCCTCATATGACATGTTCTCTGTGAGGTAGTGGTGCTATTCTGGTCCTTGTCATACACAAAGACCCAGGCGGACCACTCAGGGACTAAAGTGGTGTGCTATTACTAATGTAGTACTATAATGGTATACTATTACTAATGTAGTGCTGTACTATTACCAATATAGCTCTTTACTATTAATAGTGTAGTACTAAAGTCGTATGCTATCACTAATGTAGTACTATATTGGCTTATTATTACTAATGCAGGACTAAAGATGCACACTGTTACTAATGTAGTAGTAAAGTGGTATACTATTACTAACGTAGTGCTATACTGTAACTAATGAAGTACTAAAGTTGTATACTATTATTAATATAGTGCTATACTATTACCAATGTCATACTTAAGTGATATACTATTTGTATTGTAGTACTAATGTGGTTAAACTATTCCTATTATAATACTGAAGTGGTAAACTATTTATAATGTAGTACTAAAGTGCTAAACTATTCCTAATATAGTACTTATGTGGTATAAATGATCATACATATGCACACAAAGTTGCAACAATGATTGCTAAGACACATCTTCTAAGCATTCAGAAAACACACATACCAAACAACAAAACACAAAGTGTACTAACAGAATAGACCTCGGTCCAGTGATGGCATAAAACAACCTTCCAGCAAAAATGAGAAAAGTTGTTGATTCTCACACATTCATATAGGCCACACACAATAAAAAATATCAAGTTAACAATGTAACACAATACAAAATATCAAGTTAACAATGTAACACAATAACTACCCACCCCTGGGCACATTGTTGAAGCACAAGTCCAAGACTGCATTTAGATCTCATAACCAGCTTTCAAGGAGACCTGGTTACTTAACTTAACGCCTTTATACTGGTTTAGAAGACTCTGCAGAGTCTGTATTCAACCTGTTTCATTTACATTTCCTTGCTCTAAAAGCTATGCACATCCAAGCTATTCTTGAATGCATTAATTGTCCCTGCCTCCACTACTTCCTGTGGCAATGCATTCCAAGCATTTACCGCTCTCTGACTAAAAGAACATTTCCTAATATCTAATCTGGACCTTTCTTTAGTTAGTTTGTAGCCATGCCCTCTTGTTCTTGTAGGTTGTTGCATTTTGAAAAATGTGTTATAATCTAATTTATCCTTTCCTTTGATTATCTTATAAACCAATATTGTCACCTCAAATTCTTTTCTTTTCTAGACACTGTTGGTGGGTTTTTTCTGAGTCTTTCTGGAATTCCATTATCAGTTCTGTTACTCTTCTTTGTATCTTTTCCAGCATGTTTATATCACCTCTACAATAAGGACTCCACATGTGTACACAGTACTCCGATCTAGGTCTAACTGATACTTTATACACTTTGATAATCACTTTCTTGCTCCTATGTTTAATATTTCTTGCTCCTATGTTTAATATTTCTTGTTATCATACCTAACATTACATTTGCCTTTTTCACTGCTACCTGGACTTGCTCACTCACATTACCTGTATGGTCTATTATAACCTTTAGGTCTCTTTCTTTTTCTATCTTTCTAATATTGTTCTCGCCCATTCTGTAATCATGTTCCATATTGGATCTACACATGTGGACGACTGTACATTTATCTACATTCTTCTTCTTCTGCGTTCGTTCTCAATCTCCCGCTACTAAGCCCTGAACAGAGTTTTGCAGGTAGCAGGATGTAGTCCGGAGAACGGCGTGCGTTGTGTCGCTAGTTTACAGTTTGACTGCGATATTTGCACCTTTCGGTCCGGCACATCCGTCTTCAGCAGAATTATCTACATTAAACTCCATTTGCCAGCTCACCTATCATTGTAGAATTTTATCACTTCTGTTTTAGATGAAACACTACTGCATAGTTTTGTGTCATTCAGGAATTTTGCAATCATGGATCTGATATCAATGTCCAAATCGTTTATATATATCAAGAACAATATTGGTCCCAAAACCGAGCCCCGTGGCACTCTACTTTTTACTTCACACCACTAAGAGTACTCCTTATTTATGCCCACTCTCTGCCTTCTTCCCGTTAACCAATTTTCAATCCATTTGGCAACTTCCCCACCTATTCCATGTAATTTTAACTTCCTAAATAACCTTTGATGAGGTACTTATCAAAAGCCTTAGCAAAATCCAGATAAATAACATCCACTGGCTCTCCTTTATCTAGCATTTTAGAAACTTTCTCCATTAATTCTAGAAAACCCATGCTGACTATTTCTGATTAGGTTAAACATTTCTGAATGCATTACAATGTTTTCTTTGATTATTGGCTTAAACAATGTACAGGCTATGCTTCCTAGTCTATAATTTGCTGGATCTGATTTTTTGCCCCTTTTCAATAAGGGGATCTTTCCAATTCCTTTTGCAAATGATTGAGAGCATAATATAGTTTACTAGCTGGTCTCTAATTTCAAACAGCAATTTTGGATAAATATCATCTTGACCTAAAACATTTATCCACTTTCAATCCCTCCAGGTTTTTAAAAACCATGTCCTCCATAACACAGTCGATCTTAATCCCAATGTATCCATGTCTCTTTGTAAAATATCAATAGGCTTTGGGATCTTGGAGCAGTCTATCTTTGTGTAGACTGTGGCAAAGTACTGATTGAGTAGATTAGCTGCCTCCCTATTCTCACTTATTATTTTTTTGTGCTACCTATGAGAGGGCTTACTTTGTCTTTCGTTCTTTGTTTATTTCAAGCACAAGAAAAGAAGATGTTACTATCAGTCTTGATCCTATAAGGAAGTTTTTTTTCCAGTCTATTTTTACTGGTTTATTCACTTTTTTGAGCTATGTTTTGCTTGTCCAAATATTTTAAATGTTTCTTTTGATTGACATGCCTTTATAAATATTCCCATGCTCTGTTTTTAACTCTTCTATATTTAACTACAAATCTAGTTATCCACTTTTTTACTAGTTTTTCTAAAACTAATTTGAAACTTTCACACTCTTAATCAACATCTATTCCTCTGACAATATCTTTCCAGATTATGTGGCTCGCTGCCTCGTCTTCTTCACATCTGTCTTAGAGTAGTCGTATGCTCGTGTGTTTATGTCTACTTTCTTCCTTGCTGTAAGATCCCAACGGATGATCTGATGGTCACTTGAGCGAAACAGTTCCTTAACGGTAATGTTACAGTCATTGCAGCACTGTATTGTAACAGTGGTGAAGTTGCCAGCCCCAAACACAATGCTTTTGGTCGTCTCTTACGACATGCAAGACAGGAAACAGTGTCCTATTCTATTTGCATTGAGAACCACTCTTTAGTAAGAAAAGGATGCACCAGAATGAAGGCAGCGTGGCCTAGGGGTGAAATCAGGTTTCACAACCACAATGCTCCAGGTACAAGTCCCGCTGTGTCCAGTTTGGCAGACACGGGAGTTTTTTTCTTGGTACAATCGCTTCTGTCAAAAAAGACTTACAACAGTCAAATAGGTTGGTAGTTGTAAGATCAGTTCTGCTACTTGTTTACCAGGATTGATGACGTGGTGGTGGTGTAGTTCATACAATTATTGGTGCCTCACACAGCTAAAGCTGTCACATATTTCAAGTTGCAATATAAAGCTGCCTTGTAATACATACTTAAGTTGTTTGTTGCTTTGTGACATGTCTACATAGTCTAATGAATATGGAGGGAATCATCGCATTTATTATAGTTAAACAAAATACAGCTGTTGATGTTGTTGTTCAAGTCAAAGTAGAGCTGTACAGTTGTCACAACACTTGCCTCTGTTTATCATCATTTATTCATTAAAGCACAACCTTTTTTGTGTTGTTTGATTAAATGTTTATCTTTCTGGATTCTACTAGCGAAAGCAGGCCCCTTTTCGTCCCAGACAGTTCTTTGGGCGATATCAGGACGTATTGGCCTGTGTATTGATGGGTGTGATTCTGTTTGTAAAGTGTTCCACTATGGCAGTTTTGTAGTACAGTTGTTTTGCCAATCCTTTCTGTACATGGAGAGAGAAGTCCCCGATATGCCCTTTCAAACGGAACAAGAAGTCATTTATAACTTAGTATGTTGGGATTGCAAATCAAGATGCCATCGATCTACACCCCATACACTACAACCTTTTCCGAGGTAATCTACTTATAAGTACTGCCGAAAAGTTTGTTTCTATGTGCTAACCTTTTTTCTCCATAGCTCACACATCCGATATGTAACAATATTGTGTGTGGTTGAAATCTGCATACTTTCATCGCAAAAATAGTCTGTGGTTGACAATTAATACGTGTAATCAACTACAATCCTGTTTTAAACTTATTTCGTCAACATAAAATAAGTGTGTATTTCTCTTTCCATGTAATTGTATCACTTATGTATCTTCTACCAACCACGACTTCCTGAGTCAAACCAAATATCTCAAGATTTTGGCTTTCGGTTACAGGCGAACTTGCATACAAAGCACAGTTTCTACACATGTTCACTCCAATCATGTATTTCTGTCTCATTAATACCGTGTTCATGAAAAATCGTCTTTTATATTTTGTCTTTCAGTTACAGAAGAACTTGCCTCCACAACTTAAACAGTTTCTACACATGTCACGTATTTAGAACTTTAAGACACTTTCTTCATGAGAAATCGTCTGTGTGATTTTGAGTTTCATTAGCAGACGAGCTGGACTGCCAAATCATTGGCTCTAATTCATCAGATTCTGATATAACTTCGCTTCCAGTAATCTTGAGGCTGTTGTTGCGTGCTTTCAAAGGAAATGACACAATAGATGAATCCTTATTTACAGAATGAATGCTCTTGATAAGGCCGTTGGCAGGAATGTCACGGGACTCCTGAAATTGTGTCACAGATGCATTCGATTCACGCGCCCTAGACAGGTAAGTGACGTATGTCAGGTTGTGGCTGTTTTTGCGACTATTTGGAAGTTCGTGGAGATGATTCAAACGAAATCTGTGCCATTTTTTCTTGATTTCGCTCTGCACCTGCCAGTAAAAATAATGAGCAACCCATATTAAACAATTAAGAGCAATAACAATAGCAATTGACAAACAATATTCAAATATAAAATGTGAAACAATGTAAACAGTACCGTTGGTACCTGGTAAAAATTAAATTAGTCTCATTACCGATACTGGCGTTGGGGATGAAGGGTAAGATATTTCTTTATACTAGGTGTCATATTTTTTTGTCAGGAGGGATCAATTTGTTCCCTTGGTCGTTACTTTGCTTTCCTTAACAATCATTCATGTATCCATTTGCAGATGGATATAGTAGGGTGTGTCGGTAATGGTAGTTTTTGAAAAGGTTAGACGATATTGCCACCTACAAATATTGGGTTCTGTTATACGAGATATTCTGGCACATTTTCTCCTGGCTTCCGTGACGGAGGTAATGCTGGGTAGGCTAAATGTCAGCAGCGACAAGTCTTCCCCATGTCTAGTAGGCCACAAACAGGCAACCACCCACAGTTACTACTATGTGGGCCTGGAAGACGTACCAGGGAAGACAAGGGACTGCACATTTTAAAGGACGACCAGATGGATTTGCTGAAGAACAAAAGAATAGTTTTTGGCTACTTGATTGAATATTAGCATTCCAGTATTCCAGTGCATTCACTTCATGATCTCAGGAAACTCATGTAGATAGATAGCTACATGCAGCTACAGTTTCAGTACTATCTGCTACACCCTGCACTTTAAAGTTAATAATAATGTTAATAATAATGTTAATAATAATAGTAATAATAATAATAGTAGTAATAATAATAGTAATAATAATAGTAATAATAATAATAATAATAGTAAAAATAATAGTAATAATAATAGTAATAATAAGTCCACTTAGGCATCTAAGACCCGCTGCGTCGGTCGGTTACATCTGTGACCTACTGCTGTGGGGTGGTTCCAGGCCTCGTCCATGGTGGAGGTGGGAAGCTGCTATATGCTGAAGCCATACTTAACTTAACTTAACGTTTTTATTCTGGTTTAGAGGGGACGGCGTGGGCTAGTGGTTAAGTGACACGGCTCACAACCAGGAGTTGCTGGGTTCGATCCCCATCACAACACCGGCCGTTACCCTGGGGAAGCAAACCCTTAGAAAATGCAGGAGGAAGCAGACCTTTACATAAAATGGATGCTGAAGTCAGATTCACTGGGCCGACAGGCGCAAAATAAAAACCTCAGTGTAACGCACATCGCATTAACTTAACTTAACGTCTTTATACTGGTATAGAAGACTCTGCAGAGTCTGTATACAACCAGTTCCAATTACATCATCTTGCTCTAGAAGCTGTACGCATCCAATCTATTCTTAAATGCATTAACCGTCCCAGCCTCCACCACCTCACTCGGCAATGCATTCCAAGCATTCACAACTCTCTGGCTAAAAAAAAATACTTCCTAATATCTAATCTGGACCTCTCCTTAGTCAACTTGAAGCTGTGACCTCTTGTTCTTGTTGGTGGTTGTATTTAAAAAAAAACTTGTTATGGTCTACTTTAACCATTCCTCTGATCATCTTATACACCTGTTTTAAGTCACCACGAATTCTTCTCTCTTCTAGACACTGTAGGCCGGTTCTTTTTAATCTTTCCTCATAACTGTAATTCTGGAATCCCACTATCAGCTTTGTCACTCTTTTTTGTATTCTTTCCAGCATGTCTATATCCCCTCTCTGATAAGGACTCCCCACCTGTACACAGTACTCCAATCTAGGTCTAACTAATGCTTTATACAGTTTGACTATCACCTCCTTGCTCCTATGTTTAATATTTCTTTTTATCATCCCTAACATTGCATTTGCATTTTCTACTGCTACCTGAACTTGCTCCCTCACCTTACATGTATGCCTTGGGGAATAGAGAATTAAGGCGAACGCAAAAAAAAAAAAAAAAATTCTCATCAGAGGATGAGTGCCGATACGATCTTGTGGATCGGGGTTTCCTGGTGCAGCCGTACGACATGATCGAACAAAGATACTCGGTGGTGGCCCAGTGTTTCTTGGTCCAGCCGTACGACATGATCGAACAAAGATACTCGGTGGTGGCCCAGTGTTTCTTGGTCCAGCCGTACGACATGATCGAACAAAGATACTCGGTGGTGGCCCAGTGTTTCTTGGTCCAGCCGTACGACATGATCGAACAAAGATACTCGGTGGTGGCCCAGTGTTTCTTGGTCCAGCCGTACGACATGATCGAACAAAGATATTGGGTGGTGGTCCAGTGTTTCTTGGTCCAGCCGTACGACGTAATCGAACAAAGATACTCGGTGATGGTCCAGTGTTTCTTGGTCCAGCCGTACGACATGATCGAACAAAGATACTCGGTGGTGGCCCAGTGTTTCTTGGTCCAGCCGTACGACGTGATCGAACAAAGATACTCGGTGGTGGTCCAGTATTCCTGGTCCAGCCGTACGACATGATCGAACAAAGATACTCGGTGGTGGCCCAGTGTTTTCTGGTCCAGCCGTACGACATGATCGAACAAAGATACTCGGTGGTGGCCCAGTGTTTCCTGGTCCAGCCGTACGACGTGATCGAACAAAGATACTCGGTGGTGGCCCAGTGTTTCTTGGTGCAGCCATACGACGTGATCGAACAAAGATACTCGGTGGTGGCCCAGTGTTTCCTGGTCCAGCCGTACGACATGATCGAACAAAGATACTCGGTGGTGGCCCAGTGTTTCCTGGTCCAGCCGTACGACGTGATCGAACAAAGATACTCGGTGGTGGCCCAGTGTTTCCTGGTCCAGCCGTACGACGTGATGGAACAAAGATACTCGGTGGTGGCCCAGTGTTTCCTGGTCCAGCCGTACGACGTGATGGAACAAAGATACTCGGTGGTGGTCCAGTGTTTTCGAAATTGGGATGATGCCTGTTTTAGCAGACCTCCACGTTATGTTGGCAGTTATGCCATCGGGTGCCCAGGATACCCGCTGGTTGCGCACGTGGAAGACCTCAATTTGTCATGCTAAAGTAATGTCCAAGTTTCTGAGCCGTAGAGCAAGACTCGGGCCACACAACTTTAATGTTGTGAAAATAAACTATTTTCACAAACCTGTTAAACCAGCCTCTGTGAGCTTCATTTTTTTACTACGGTATTTTCCCATTGAAGAGACTTTGGGTCCTTACTCTGGATGGAGGCTCGGCTTTAAGGAACATTGTGCCTAGTTTGATCATCATTCTACACCAGTAAAAGCTATTCCATGTCAGCAATAAGATGTTCATGTAGCATCGACTGGTGGGACACTTCATTTGCTCCAGAGCGTTCCCAATTGTATTGACATAATTTTCATACACTGTGTCAATGGGACGTCGCAATTTTCATACACTGTGTCAGGGGGACGTCGCAAACAGAGGCTGTATTTGCTTGATTAATACATTTTGTGAGAGATCGTCATATGGACATAGTAGCAAGTCAGCAATGAAGGATGCTAGTCAAAATAAACAGGGTTTCTGGGATTATTGAAAGGACACGTATCATTTTTCAAAGAGGGTATGCCTCGCTAAAACGATACAGCTAATTTCTTACCTCGCCATTCAGAAAACAGAAGAGAAGAGCAACAAAGAAACCCTGGGGAGTAAACATTTGGAAATAAATTAGTGCATTGGTTTATACTAAAATAATTTTTTAAAATACTTAACTTCACTCCGATAGAAGGCATAATAGGCGACAGTAGAACAGGGTGTGTGGAATCATATTGCAGCTCTGTTTATTGTTTAGCATAATGTTTTGCTTCCGCCTTATTTATCTATTCCACAAGGTGGTGTGCGTTGCACTGTTTTTATTTTGCGCCTGTCGGTCCTGTACATCCGACTTCGTCATTCATTTTATGTATCTGCTTCATCTTTCATTTTCTATTGGGTTGCTTCCCATGGGTAGCATCATGTGCTGTGATTGGGAAGCGAATCCAGCACATTCGGATTGTGAGCCGTGTTACCTAACCACTAGCCCACGCCATCCCCGAGCATAATCTAGATATACTCATGGTGAGTCCGAATCTGCTCAATCTCTTTCAGAAGATGAAATTGATATGCATCTTGTGGTTCCAACAGCTCGCTGATAGTACACACTCCTGATCCGTAAACCCAGGCACACCGGCCTGCTTGTCCTTTTGTAAGAAATTCAAACTTCCCCCAGAATCATCATCTAATTAGGGGACACTGAATGACCTGAATAGGGCCTCTTTATCCATTTCTATTATTCTCACTACAGGGGCAGTCGAGGTTATCTGGCTTCCATTGCCGTCATCCCATCATGACTAGAACAACAGATTCAGACAAACCAACGAAGGATTGGAACCTTCACCTAGTCTATCCACCCAAAGCATGAGAACCAGTGATAGAGAGCTCAATTCTCACCACAGATGTGCTATATTCGGTACATTTTATTGATAAGCTTTAGTCGACCCAGCTGTAAATAGGCATTTGGTTTACTGTTAGGAGCAAATATAGTACAAAGGATGAAAATTGGACACCGTATTTCATAAAAAAAGTACACACAAATGCTAACGCCTAATACAATAAAGTCTCTAATACTTCATCCCTGACAACAGTGTCTGCTATCAATTTAGCGATCCACTTAGGCAACCAAGGCCGGTCGTGCTGACCGTACGCAATCATGAACGATGACAGGAGTCCCAGGCAGCGTACAAAGCAGATGAAGTAGGGACGATGTGTCTCAGCCAGGTGTGCCTTGCAGCCCCAGGGACGACTCAACGAGAGGTACGGCCTTTTTTCACACCTGATTTACAAGGGCAGGTGAAGGAGCTATCCAACATACATCCTGAGAGAGACGGGCAGCATAGCCGAAGACAGGGAAACGGCATCGATCCGGCATTGAAGAAATGCTCTCGGGAGACCTCGATGCGATGTTAGTGACTAGGTTTTGCTAGCAATCTACAGGAATACGACTTTGATTGCTCATGTGGAAGACCAGAAGTCCCTTCTGATCCCACTGTAAGACCGTAGACGTCTCGGAGTCAAACAAGAAAATTGGAATGACACAGGATCATCAATATAGGTGCAATCCGGTTTCCAAGGAGAGCCTCTGTTGGCACCATACTCTGGGAAGATTTCACGGAAGATGCCGCAAAACCAATCCTCCCAGTGATTTCTGGGTACTGCGTGCACAAGAAGCTAATATCCTGTCCAGGTAGATGACGTCACGAGGAATTGACGTGATTTCAGCTGACAGTGAATGCTACTGACAGTGATTCCGCTGCCAAAGTTTTGAATCGTGATCTTCGCCAAGGAAGTATGTAGTCCCAAAACGTGAAGCGAACTGTTCTAAGTGCTTCAGGACGTCTGTCAAGGCCTGGGTGTCAGCAAGGGCTACCTTTACCTGACCATATCCTGCAGGAGGAGAGGGTGGGGCTTGGTTCAACATGATAATGAATCCTATGCTCCGTGAGGAGCAACATGAAGAAAACTAAGCAACAACAGAACGATCCCACTCCCCTCCCCACTGACCCCTCTCGCTACGCACACTTGTCAGTCTTGTGCGTGTGTACACGTGCACATACATGCATGCACACACGTTCATACACACACACACGCGCGCGCCACACTCACATTCATTCTAATAACACTCACCTGAACCGAATTGAAAAACATTTCGAAATAAAGTTGGATAAGTTCAGCTATTGGGTTGACGTCTTTAGGGAGCCAAGCGAATACGATATAATGTACTCCAAACAAGGGGATAAGTACTAGTGTTGACTTTGCCAGTTTTCTGGTTAAAAAAAAAGTATTTCGTAGTTCTTGATTAACACGATAAAAATGTTTCAGAATGTGAAATAAAGAAATGATGATACTTATTGATTAGTGTATCCACAGATGTTATACTAGAGTTTTTGAGGTAGGTTTTGCAAAGTTTCTTGTAATACATTTTCTTATCTTCCTCTTTACTTCGACTCTGTCTTATTTCTCCTCTTCTTTTTTGTACTTCTGTTTCTTTTATTATATCTTATATTTCTTCTATTTCTTCTATACCAAGCATCAGGGAGGGAAATCTTACTTATTTCCGTCTTGTCGGACGTTAGTAACTGTGCTTTGAAAAAAAAAGTGATGTAATTTTAGTCCATGGCGATAACGACTCGACAGACCAATCCGAACAGACAAGTGTCTTCCAGTGTGTGCCGGTGGGTGGGTGGGGGGTGTGTGGAGACTAACGTCCGGTAGAAAACCCTTCTCTCGGGTACATCCAGATCATACCAGAGTTGGGACCTGCAGAGGGACATCTGCCCCTGTATAAGTGCAGGTCGACTAAAAATATATTTTAGGGCAGTATTTGAATAATTTTTGGACAATTTCGGACAGTTGTTGTAGAAGGCCTAAATTTTATTCATATTTATATTCATGTGTAAACGGATGGGTGATTGTGAGTGTTTGAATGTGTGCGTGCGCATGTGTGTGGGTGTATATAAAAGCGTTACATTAAAACAAAATGTGTTGTTTATTCTTCTCTTAATTGAGCTGCCGTCTAGACTGACGAATCTCATCTAGCGAAAACATCGGGGTGTGAAGACTAACGTCCGGTCACGCCAAGCATCGGGGGGGGGGGGGGGGGGGGGGGGACAGATTAACGTCCGGTCACGCCAAGCATTGGGGAGGACAGATTAACGTCTGGTCAGGCCAGGCATCGGGGAGGACAGATTAACATCCGGTCAGGCCAGGCATCGGGGAGGACAGATTAACGTCCGGTCAGGCCAGGCATGGGGGAGGACAGATTAACGTCCGGTCAGGCCAGGCATCAGGGAGGACAGATTAACGTCCGGTCAGGCCAGGCATCGGGGAGGACAGATTAACGTCCGGTCAGGCCAGGCATGGGGAAGGACAGATTAACGTCCGGTTAGGCCAGGCATCGGGGAGGACAGATTAACGTCCGGTCACGCCAAGCATCGGGGAGGACAGACTAACGTCCAGTCAGGCCAGGCATCGGGGAGGACAGATTAACGTTCGGTCAGGCCAGGCATCTGGGAGGAGAGACTAACGTCCGGTCACGCCAAGCCTCGGGGAGGGGGGGGGGGAACTAACGTCTGGTCAGGCAAATCTTACTTATTCTTTGGCTCTTTTCGGTTTGTTAGACAATAGTAATTGTTCTTTAAAAAAAGGGATGTAACTACAGTTCATGACGAAAACGCATGTGACTCGTAGGACCTATCGAGATGAGAAGCGTCTTCCACACTGTGTGATTACTTCTGACATTGAAGAGCTAATAATAATATTCCAAGGCGTTCGGTTCCACGAACATTCTCCATTCGGTCCCCCCTATACATGCTAAGATTGGACTCTACTGACATGCTCCAATCGGACCCCACCGACATGCTCCATTCGGACCCCACCGACATGTTCTAATCGGACTCCACCAACATGTTCCAATCGGACTCCACCGACATACTAAGATCGGACCTCCACCGACATGCTCAGATCCGACCCCCACCGACATGCTCCAATCGGACCTCCACGGACATGCTCAGATCGGACCCCCACGGACATGCTCAGATCGGACCCCACCAACATGCCTATCAAGACGCAGGCATAATGCTAATATTAGTCATCGGCTCAACGTTTATATATGGCTCCCATGAACATGCCCCAACCAGGCCCGCACCAACCTGCTCCAATCAGGTTCCTACCAACTTGCTCTAATCGGGCCCATACCAACATGCCCCAAGTTGGCTCCAACCAACATGCTCCAATCGGGCCTCTCAACATGCTCCATTCGGGCCCATAAATATGCTCCAATTGGTCTTCACCAACTCTTATCGAGCCTCGACATGATGCGACAATCGGATACCTCCAAGATGCTTCAGTTGAGTCTTGCCAATATTTCTCCACCTGAACCCGTCAACATGCCTCAACTGGGCCCTGCTAACAAGCTCCAACCGGGTTCCCACAAACATGCTCAAATCAGAGCCATACCAACATGCCCCATAAAGGCCGCAATATGTTGCAATCTGGTCCACCATCTTGCTCCATTGGGGTCCTGCAATGGCAAGCTAAGAAGCTGGTTGTTGAATCCGCTAAATACGAGGTTAAGTCAGTAAGTAGCTCACCGACTAAGGATGGCTGAAGAATGTAATTGGTAGTTACTAACGGACTAATTATGTGGCAGCAACATCCAGCTTTGTTATTACTGTAGGTAGCAGACGCTAGGTGGCAGCAACATCCAGCTTTGTTATTACTGTAGGTAGCAGACACTAGGTGGCAGCAACATCCAGCTTTGTTATTACTGTAGGTAGCAGACACTAGGTGGCAGCAACATCCATCTTTGTAATTACTGTAGGTAGCAGACGCTAGGTGGCAGCAACATCCAGCTTTGTTATTACTGTAGGTAGCAGATGCTAGGTGTCGCATGCACGTACGCAGCTCAGATACAAAAGGGTCTCCGTTCTTATAGACGGTACAATCAAAGAACAGCGTGCTGTTGTGAGTTTCTTGGAGACAAAACGATTTCCTGCTAAGGATATTTATAAGGCAATTGTTTCTGTTACGTTGAGACGTCTTTGTCGCGTAAAGCGGTTCTTAATAACGAAGAGGTTGAACATGAAATGTAAATGTGGCTGCGACAGCAGGCCAATCATTTCTATACTGCAGGTTTTGGTGCACTAATAAAGCGATGAGATAAGTGTATCAATGTTGGTAAAAATTATGTTGAGAAATAAGGGACAAAGTAAGAGCATTAATAAATGATTTTCAAGTTCATAAATGATTTAGTTTTTAAAAAAGCCATTCGTGACCTATTTACTTTAATTGCTCACACACGGAGCTCCTCACTGAAATTATGCACGAGAGCTCCTACCTTGTATCTGATCATCGTATCTGGCGACTAATACTAACTTGAAGTTGCCCAACAGAATTATTACACATAAACACACTCCCATCCCTTATAAGGACTTAACCGTTGCTACCAAACCACATAATGGCTAACATGAACTGCTATAACCAAGAGGATAATGGCTGTGCTTGAAAGACGTGTACCTTCGCAGAAAGAAAGTCAACGTTAAAAACAAACAAAAACCTGCTAATTGCGATACTGACGTATGCTAATACTTACTTTATCCATAGTCAACGAAATGGAGAGAAAGACTAACGTCTGGTCAGACACAACGTTACTCATCAGACATGTTAGTCAGGGTCACTTAAAATATACTAATCAGACATGATAGTCAGGGTCACGTAATGTACTAATTAGACATGATAGTCAGGGTCACGTAAAATATACTAATTAGACATGCTAGTGAGGGTCACTCAAAATATACTAATCAGACATGTTAGTCAGGTTCACGTAAAATATACTAATCAGACATGATAGTCAGGGTCATGTAAAATATACTAATCAGACATGTTAGTCAGGGTCATGTAATCATTACTGATCAGACATGTTAGTAACGGTCACGTAATAATTACTGATCAGACATGTTAGTCAGGATCGCGTAATCATTTCTGATCAGACATGTTAGCCAGGGTCACATAATAATTACTAATCAGACATGTTAGTCAGGGTCACGTAAATATACTAATCAAACATGTTAGTCAGGGTCACATAATAATTACTGATCAGACATGTTAGTCGGGGTCAGGCAAAATATACTGGCCAAGATCTCCATCTAGACGTCCTCGCAGTGCTACCTGAAAACTGGCTATTTTAATGACAGCTTCGCTAACGTTGTGGGAGAAAGATGTGATCCCCATAGTAGTGAACGAAATGCAGTTGAAGCCAAGCATAGCACAACCGCCTAATAGAACCCCGTACTATCTTCATTAGCACGCTCGGGATGTGAGGAAAGCTACAGCAACCCGCCACATAACGTACTTTTCAAGGCGCACAAATGAGAATCCTACTCATTGTTGACATTAAACAACAACAACAACAATAACAACAACAACAACAATAGTCAACCATACCAATAAGATTTTAGGAAATACGTTTCGCCTGGAAATCGAAGATGCCTTTCAGAGGAAATGCAAACTATTGGCCACCTTCTTTGACCTGACTAAAGCTTTTGACAAAGTCTGGAAGAAAGGACTAAAGCTAAAATTAGCTTAATGATTTAAGTGCAGTACTCTGTCAACTATGCCAGCAGTCCGCACCAAAAAGAGTAGTGATACAGTGGGTCCCATCCCACTGTAACATCCAAGGCAACGAGGAGGCAGACAGACTGGCAAAAGAAGGTGCAAGACTACCACAACCAGATTCTAGTGTGACCTACGAAGAGTCCAAAAGGTTTAATAGGGCCAGATACATGGCCAAATGGGAAACAGAACATACTGGCTACACAAAAAAGGATGCCTACTACCAGCTGAACAGACGAGAGCAGGTCGTGGTCTTCAGACTCCGCACAGGCCACAACAGACTGAGGTACCATCTATTCAATAAACTGAAGATAGGTGGCACTGACGAATGCACCTGTGGCACAGAGAAAATGACCGCTGAACATCTGCTGCAAAATTGCCCGACGTACGAGGACCAAAGAAAGCACATGTGGCCATCACCCAGTGGCAACACTAGACAAGCTCTAGGGCAGTGTCGACAGCCTCAGGATGACAGCTGCTGTCTTCGAACAAATTAAAGTTGACGTCTGACAGCGTACAAAGAAGAAGAAGAAGAAGACCATGCATTGAGAGAAAAAACCCTAAAGCATATTGGAGACGCCTATCCTCAATCCATGTGGACGCACGTCTACACGGATAGATCATCAGAGGAAGCATTGAGGAAAGGTGGGGCGGGACTCGTCATATTTCTACAAGATGGAACCGTTATAGAAAAGGCAAGTCTGCTGGGGAGCCCTCGACAAATCTAAGAACAGAGCAACAGGCAATAATTGAAGCAGTCAAACTATTGGATGAAAAGGGGTTAAAGGATAATAAAATAGTGTTTTTGTGCGACTGCATGGACATTTTGCAGGCCACACAAAGAGAACCACGAAATGGTACGGAAAGGGAACTGATATTCCAGCTAAACAAACTTTCAGACCACAATAAAATCACCCTCCAGTGGATTCTAGCTCACTGCGGCATACCTGGGAATGAATGGGCGGACAGGCTAGCCAGGGAGGGAAGACAAAGAGAACAATTCACCCACCCAGTGTCACTGCCAGAAGTCAAGGCAAACATAAACAAAAATTATAAACAACAGTGGATAGAGAGAACAAACAGTTAGTACCCACAGGACCCAATCAATAGACTGAATAGGAAACAGTATACCACAATTTTTTGCCTCAGAACAGGTCATTGCAGACTAAATGCACACATGCATAAAATGAAAGCAGCACAGACTGCACAATGTACATGTCAGAGAGGACCAAAGACTCCAGAACACATCCTGCAAACATGTCCACTGCACAAAGACTCCCGTGAGAAGACCTGGCCCGAGGAGAGAAACATACAAGACAAACTGTGGGGAACTATTGAGGACCTGCAAATGACGTGTCACTTCATGGAGGCAGCCCATCTAGTGGCATAAAACGAGCATACGAATCCGAACGCAAAGACGAAGAAGTAGAATAACACTTGACTGACTTACCAACAGTAACCTGAAGTAGTAGAGTATTATGATTTCAAATGCCATTTAATGTCAAATACAAATGTTATATCATGCCATACAAACAACGTTACATTCAATATACAAACACACACAAGAAAGATGATTTAAAAGTTAAAAAAGCATTGCCCAACCCATGCTGTGTTTTAAAAAAAAATGAGACCAACCAAAACAAATGCACAAACAATATTAAGCAAACAAAAAGAGAGATTGCAGAAAGTGTTTTAGACTGTACAAGAGTTGAGTTTTTTAAATTGAAGTGGAATTGTCATTCTCTCTATCTTTCCTTCCCTAATAGTAAGCTCCTTGCTCATTTACAGCTGGGTTGACTGGAATGTGTATATATCAGGAATCAAACCCTGTACCTATGGCACGAGGAGGGATGGTTCTATCGCTACTCTGCTCGGATGATACGTAATTATATTGTTGAAATTACTACTGAGAAAATGGTAACAATATTTAGGACTTTCACTTGTTTCAACTTTGAATAAATACCCAAACGACTTTTTATATCTGGATCTTCAACTTTGTTTGTCTGTGCACCATTTTCACAATTTGTCAGTCCTATTTCACCATTTTCACAATATGTCAGAGTACTATTTCATTCTTTGCCAACCTTAATTTTCTCTATTGCTATTTTCAGCTCCTCCATTGTGATATTGTTGTCCTCGTTATTGATTTGCAACTCTGCACTAGAGCCTGCCATACCTGGACTTGTCGTTCAGCGATGAGGAGCTCAGAGAAGCATTCTTTCTATCTATCTATTAGCTCCCTTTGGATGCCAAGCAAGCACCTTTCTCGTATGTTACAATTTTCAGTTGGCACCAATTCCATTCAGTGGGGGCTTGTAGAACAGCTTCTGCTATTCTCCAGTATTTTTTCCAGTCTTTCTTCAAAGCCCTTCCTGGATTTATATTAGCTCTTAGTCAGTTTGTTCGTTTCGTCTGTACTGAGTGTCACATATTCTGTGTATTTCTCTGTATTCCTGCTGCATTCTTGGCTTCCATGTATTGTTGCCATGCATTATTTTGTTCACTTATTGTATATTTTCTTCTTTCCATCAGGGTGTTCTTTTGAAATCCTTCGTGACTGCATTAAGAACAGTGTTACATTTTCTTAATTCCCAATCTGTCCTTATTTCTTTGTTTCTAAGGGGGCCATGATTTCCAATTTTGATTTATTAATTTCCTTCAAGAGATCGCCTTTCTGTTGATACTTCTAATATTCCATATTATACGAATTTTAGTCAGTAATGTGTCCCAGTTTGTCGTCTTTGGCCGTTCGGTTTTCTTTCTACATAGGCTTGCAATCGGGTTTGTAGACAAACACGTGATTGCATGGTTCATGAATATTTATTGGAAAATAGCAGCTAACCTCCAAATATTGAAGTAATTCAGCTATCCACAACCTAACTGACACATGCTACCACCCCCACACCCCTCGTCTCACCAACCAAACTTTCAGGATTACTTTTGTCAAAGGCTACTTTCACGTTAGACAGACATATCAATATAAATTATACAAGACATGTAATAAAAACACTATTTTATATTTTTATCACACAGTCTAAATGTATTTAAGATATTTTAACGGTGATGTACTGTTATATTAAACTGATTGTGATTATTAAAAAAAACGCATACACACAACATAAAACACTATTTAAGATACAGAACATACACTTCTTTTATTGACAATGTTAGGTATACGATTGTGTACAGCTCCACATAGTAATAGCATCCTAAAGCCATATGTTGGCCCAATTAAGCAATTTAGCAGTAAACATACTTTTATACGCTATAAGCTGTTTAGGGAAAAAAACACAAACAACAAAACAAAACAAGAAACAGCGTCGCTCTGAAACCTAGAGTAGGAAGCATATCCCAGATTCACCGACAATTGCAGTTATTTAAATATAGCACAAGACATAACACCGCTAACATAGTGATGGTAAATACTAGTCTTTCGGGCACATCAAAGAGCCACATTGACAATGAAATACTTATCACAAAGCAGGCCTTTGCTAAGGCCATATGTATACACATGGGACCTGGAGATAGAGGATAGTCAGATCAACGCTATTGTTTTTATTTGTAATACTTAATTCTATAGAGCAATACACGTTCAATTAACTTTTAAATAATAAGTAAATATGTATAAATATATATATAACATGCTGGCAAGTACACCATCATGTCTTCACATTTCAGAATATGAACTTATTTTCCTAACAAATTCAGAGAAAACAAGAACGGTCAATTAGGTCCATGTTTGGACAACTTACTCAATTTTGTGGGAAATACCGTTCCTCAAAGAACTAATAATAGTTGCGAATGTCATTACTATTGAGTATTAATGGCCCATTTCAATGCAGCAGGAAATAAGGACTACACAGTTCACCTTCCATCAACTGATGTTTTGGACCATCTTCTTGATCTCTTGTCATTTGCCTTATCTTGTCACTATATATATTAAATATTTTCAGAATATTTGTAAGCCTTATCGCAAATATGGTTTATCTCAGATCAAATGTTAACTTTCAAAAAAGGGGGGAAAAACAATAAAAAATACCAAGGTGTACATAACAATGAAACTTCGAAGTCAGACGTAATTGAAAAAAAATTGAAAAAAAAATTACAGCTACAAACAGATGACAGTGTGATGAAAAGCTAGGCAGGCACACTATAGCAGGAGAGATAAACTATAAAATATAAAACAATCAGCCAATTGATAACAAAAGGCAAGCAAAATTATTTTACTTTGGTTCTATCAAACTATATCTCTGATCATATCATACGCCTTTTGTAACGTCACATACCACATACATATTCGTTGGTAATCCGCCAAGAAGTAAATCTACAATTTATATAAATAGTTGTTGTTCTGATTTGTTAAGTCTTTACACCGGTGTTGTTATTTGTCCGCCACGAAGACTTGTTTGCCGTAACATAAATTCGTTAACGTTTCTGCCAAGGGGCAGAGATATACTAGTCAATGTGATTTAACACTCTACAGAAATTAATATTTTAAAATGTTTTAATGTCATATCTTTTTATTTCGATAGATAATTATTGTACATTCACTTTGACCTTTGTTATTTTCATTTTCATTTAACCCTGGGTTAAATTTAACACCATTGATCCATCATTATTTTGGTTCTCCTCTCCTACTATAATGTCTGGTGTTTTTAACCTGCATAGCCAAACGGTAGGTTTGAAGTCATCCTTGTCAAATATAAAAATTATTTAATTCCCTTTCTATCCATACTCATCATGTATTTTTTTTAAGTTGTTACACTCTCTTCTCCTCAAATCGTTCTTTAGCGCTGTTCTATTATTTCAAAAAATATATTGTATTTACATTTGTTCTTTCTTTAAAATAAAATAAATTTATTAAGAAAAACTAATATAACGCAACTGTATCATTTTTCGACGTTGTTTCCCTTGCGTTTGTTACAAGTTCTTTAGCGGCTACAAAGTGCATGGATATCTCTAGATAATAAAGTCTTTAGGTTGCGTGTATTCATGCATCACGTCGCGACTCACAATTTCGAACAAAGTATCCCATGTATACATACCCCATAACTTCCCTATTATTATCAATCAATTTCGAACATAATAGCCAAAGTATACCTACCCCATATCTTCCCTATAATAATCAATCAATTTCGAACAAAATAGCCAATGTATACCTATCCCATAACTTCCCTATTGTAATCAATCAATTTCGAACAAAATAGCCAATGTATACCTACCCCATATCTTCCCTATTGTAATCAATCAATTTCGAACAAAATAGCCAATGTATAATCTATCCACCCCATCACTTCTCTAATATTATCAAACAATTTTACATAGAATATCATGTGTAAAGTAAACCGATTCCTACACTAATGTTATCAAACTGACTCATAGGACAGAAAAGACTGGAAAGACCGTTAGACATCTTACATAGAAGAAAAAAACCAACTCCAACAACAAACAACTGAGGCCTCACAGGCAGGCTACGGACTGCCAAAGGCTAGGAAATACGCACCAACTTGCTTCACAATAAAGACGAATGCACAGGACCTACAGGCGCAAAACAAAGTGCAACGCAGCTTACTTAATTAAGACAGCCACAGGCATGACTTTGTTGAAACTATTGATGTGAATATCCGATGGCGAAAGATGTGAACAGGATACTAGTTCACGCAAAATACCCCATGGCTTTACATTTATGTAAAGTATAATTCTACCACTATTCCAGTGTTATCAACCAAGATCACATCCAATATTACATATCTTAGACCATATAAATAATTTCACACAAAATATCCAATGTCCCTCACCTTATCTAAAGCGGCCCTATCATCTCTATGTTGTTGGCTTTAAAAATCCCATTTCATTATTAAATTATAGTTTTCAAGTATTTTAAAATTAATTACTTGTTTGCTAAATATGCACGTTACTTCCCTTGCTTTCATATTACGCTTGAAGTAAACTAAAAAAATAAAAGAGAAACAAAAAGAGTAACTAAGATTAAATTCTTCTGTATTTGGGTGATACATATTAAACATTTCTTTCACAAAACATGTCAAACTGACAAGATAAAATTCCTGAACTAAAATACAAGACCTGCTCTGACTAGCTAGGCAGCATTGCAAGGCACAGGCAAATTTAACATTTGAAAATAAGGCTAAATATACCAAACAAAAATTTCTCAAGCCATTCTCTTAGTTACAAGATAGATACAGACATTAAATAACCTTGTAAATCAATATGTTTTCTGTAAACATATCACGGTTTGAAAGCCAATAAATCCACATGGAACAAATATTGAAAGCAAGACAAATAAGTCATGATTTTCTAACCGACACATATCTTTTTCTTCTTCTTCTTCTTGTTTTTCTTTTTATTATCTTCTTCTTTGTCTTCTTTTTAAATTTTCTTCTTCTTCTTCTTCTTCTTCTTCTTCTTTTTCTTCTTCTTCTTCTTCTTCTTCTTCTTCTTCTATTTTGCAGTTTTAGAAGCATGAGACCACCACCGTCAATGGATCCTCACGAAGCTTATGCCAAAGTTTGTGTTCACTCGAGTTGTGGTTTCTGTAGTAATTTGTTTTACCTTATGAAGATTCTAACTCCATCCTCAACTCTCTTTAGTCACCTGTCATGCAATGCTTTGATGTGTAGTTGTTCATGCCTCCCATTCAGCGGTCCCAGAATACACACGGAGATCGTAAGTCAAAATTCATGTAAAATATATTCCGACAAAAACATTCACAATTTGATAATACTTTAGTTGCTTACCTCATGTAAACAATATATACGAGAGTATGAATACGTGATTTTCTGAAGTTATGTGTCAGAACGCTCTCGCAATTACTTTTAACAACTGGAAATGAGTTGTCAATTGTTAATTCTTTAGTCAGAATTCTTTAGTAATTAATTTTAACAACTGGAAATGAGTTGTCAATTGTTAATTCTTTAGTCAGAATTCTTTAGTAATTAATTTTAACAACTGGAAATGAGTTGTCAATTGTTAATTCTTTAATCAGAACACTTTAGCAATTATTTACGGCAGTTGGAAATAACCAACATCATCAGACATATGCTGTGATATGTGATCGCGTATTGCTGTATAGTCTGATATTGTGTTTCCTTGGATTTGAGTGAAAAAGACAGAGTTAGCAGGACCTCAACCTAACTCTCTCGTCATGAGCTATCTAAGCTCAACTACAGGACATAGTCAAGAGTGATGGATATATGACATCATGTAGCTAGCAGTCATGTCGTTCTATTGTCTTGCCGTGCTGTGTGCGCACCACATGGAGTTGCTGGAAGTCTCCTTACTGTCTGTTTAACCAGCTAATGGTTTTACCCGCATAGTCCGCAGTGTCCGGTCTTCACATGTGTGGGTATACAAGCCCTCCCCCGGAAAGGTTTCAGTGCCTCGCAACTACCCCCATTTGGTTTATCCCGTCAGTCTAATCACTTCTTAAGTGTGGACTTGGAATCTCATTTGAGAGACAGGTGGCAGATGGTGACCAAGGTAGGCGAACTAATTCCACTAGAAATATGAGATGTTTTTTATACAAGAGGTACTATCTGTACCTACCACTTCTACATAACGCATTTGGAAAATGTAAAAATCAAAAACAGAAAGAAAGACACGCAGGTCAAATGAAGTTTAATTTCAGCTTCGATCTATTTATTTCTACATCACATTTCATATGTCTTTACTTCTTTTATTTTGTTGAATGTGTTCTTCTATGATTCAATGTTGAATATTTTTCCTTCGTCAGCACTTCAACTTTGAATGTATGTAAGCAGCATATCCTTTAAAGAATGTCACTTCTGTCAACCTGTTTAGCTATTATACGTTTCTTGGCATGTGTGTTGTTCGGTAGGCTGCCATTACTTTCCGCACGCAGATGAGCGATCTCACCGAAATAAAAGTCGTGTCTCCCAAGATTTGGAAATAGTGTAATTAGAACCCGCTGCGTTTGGATTGTAAAACAGACGTTTCTTCCCTAGACCACCCTGACTCATCAAAGTTGAATATTGTATCAATGATCAAACATATTTGTCTATGTGTTCGTTTTCGCTAGGTCTACTTAGTTTATCATTTACTAGTCTCCGAGTCTATCCTTATTTATTCACTTCTTTACTCATCCAGAAAAATAACATTCCCAACTATTAGAAGGAATACTTAATGGTCAACATAGAAGTAATAATGCAGATTTCTTACCTGTACCTGTATTTTTTTGCCTCAGGTGAGTTGATAGCACTGAGTTTAGTAAACAGCACACGGATGATGTTCAGAAAGAGCACAAAGTTTACCTGAAGACGAAACATCGCTCTGAGCTTGAAAAACAGTTTCAACTGTAAAACGGTGTAAACATAAAACAACCAATGTTCGCTGTTAGGAAATAGAAGGCAGCAAGGTAATGATCTGGTCACTCCCCTCATAAACGATGGAGCGTAGTACAATGGAATCTCTAACACTTTTAATTGCCCATGGCAGTGTCTCATATGGGTTTATTTTTATCGTTTCCTCTTTTAAAATAAAAATATAAAGGCTCTTAGAAAAGTCTTAGACTGATTCCCAACAGTGACGTCAAATTACAAGTTGAAATGACGCGTAAAGTAGGCCTGTCATATTTATGAGCAGATGATGATGTTCACTCATCACGTGTGACGAAGACCACTCTGTCTGTTCAGTCGTTTGGAATATTCAGTCAGTCGATGCGTTTGAAGGTGACTGAGGAGCCCAATGTGGGTCCGGAAATACCTCGTGCAGTGCGTGCAGGGAATGTACGTCTGGTGTGAAGGCTTCGTTTCACTGGATTTTCTAGTCTGTCTCCGTTGTTCAGCTGTTGATTTGATCGACGCCTCGTACGACGTTGCCCCTTCACGATGAGATGTGCGCCAGGCTGTTAGATCATCAACGGCAGCTTCCCAAGTGTCCGGTACTATGCCAAAGGCTTTTAGTGAAACCCTAAGCGTGTTTTTTAAGCGCCTCTTTTGGCCATCAAGGGGTGTGTACTCTCCTGCATCTCACCGTCAAATATTATTTTTGGCAGCCTATGGGCATACATGCGAACTACGTGACCCACCCAGCGGATCTTTAACTACAGTATTAATGCTAGGGACACCAGCTCTGTAAAGAACGACAGTATCTGGGACCATGTTTTGCTACTTGATCTTCAGTAACCTATTGAGACAGACAGTGCGAAGTGGCTCAATTTTTTTACCTGGCACCTGTACAGAGTACATCTTTCCATTAAGGTTGTATAGTTTATAAGCTAAATACATGTCAAATAACAATGTAGCGTGGACGTCCAATACTTCTTCTTCTTCTTTTCGCTTGTCCTGTTTGTGCCTTTCAGCGCCAGGTAATGTAGAGGTTTCTAGTCCGGGCCCTGGTATATGCTTCGTACACGGGGATCTTTACTGCTTCTGTTATTTCTGCTATCCGTCGTTTGCGTGGTAGGCCTTTGGCTTTGTATCCATTGTATCTGTCTAGCATTGCTTTCTGATGGATACTATCTGGTGTTTGATGTGTCACGTGATGAGGTCTAGCACTGGTGTTGTACCTACCTGTCTCATGATGAGGTCTAGCACTGGTGTTGTACCTACTTGTCTCCTAATATCTTCGTTTCTGATTCTATCCATTATTGTTACTTCAAGCATTCTGTGTAGGCCTTTCATCTCTGTTGTTATGGTGTTTATTTTATCTTTGCTTGTCAATGTTTAATTTTGACACTGATAGCACAATGTGGGTAGGAATATCGTGTTATATAGCGTTATTTTTGAATCCATTGTCACGTGTTTACATTGTAATATCGGGGACATTTATCCAATGATTTGACTTACGTTACTACATCTGTGTGATTTCAGTGTCTATTTTGCCATCTTCTGAGGTTATGTTACCCAGGTACATGAAATTATTCCTCTGTTTTATCTTGTTGATTTTGTATAAATATATATGTTGTTATTTCTTTTCTTGCAATCGTCATAACTTCGTTTTTTTTGGTGTTGATTTTCATACCATAATTCGTACAGGCCTCACTAAGTTTGTTGATATGTTTCTGCAGTTGTTGTTCTGAGGTTGCTGTTATTGCTTAGTCATCAGCAAAGATAAGTTCATTTAAGTGATCACTGAGGTTGTTATTATTGCTTGGTTATCACCAAAGAGAAGTTCATTTAAGTGATCACTGAGGTTGTTATTATTGCTTGGTTATCACCAAAGAGAAGTTCATTTAAGTGATCACTGAGGTTGTTATTATTGCTTGGTCATCAGCAAAGAGAAGTTCATTTAAGTGATCACTGAGGTTGTTATTATTGCTTGGTTATCACCAAAGAGAAGTTCATTTAAGTGATCACTGAGGTTGTTATTATTGCTTGGTTATCACCAAAGAGAAGTTCATTTAAGTGATCACTGAGGTTGTTATTATTGCTTGGTTATCACCAAAGAGAAGTTCATTTAAGTGATCACTGAGGTTGTTATTATTGCTTGGTTATCACCAAAGAGAAGTTCATTTAAGTGATCACTGAGGTTGTTATTATTGCTTGGTCATCAGCAAAGAGAAGTTCATTTAAGTGATCACTGAGGTTGTTATTATTGCTTGGTTATCAGCAAAGAGAAGTTCATTTAAGTGATCACTGAGGTTGTTCCCCTCACTAATATTGACCAATACTTGTTTCATTATAATTGGTCACAATGTTTTATTTATCAATGTAGAATGGTATTATGTTCTGGTATTACAATGTCAATGGAATGGGCTGTGTGGGAATCTTCTTCATCCAAGCGTGTGCACCGAAGTAGGAAAAGTTGGGAATCTCTGTATTAAAGTGGATTTGGTGTGCCATAAGGTTTTTCTTGACGCCATGTTTTCATTTTGAAACGTTAGTGAATATAATTTATGTTTAAACTTGATTTGAAGAAACTGATCAGAATGCAAATAGCTGACATATTATATATCTATTTGTGTGGTTAAAACATTATCAACTACTGAACAAGAAGGGGAGGAAGACTAACGTCTGATCAGGCAAAATATACTGATCAGACATGTTAGTCAGGGTCAGGCAAAACATACTGGCCAAGACCCTCGTATCGTTTTCCTAGTAGCCCTCCATGGAAAGGGGCTGTTTTCATGGCAGCCTGTCTAACGAGGTGAGGGATCGATGTGATTCGCGTAGTAGTGAGCGACACGCAAATGAAGCCAAGCATAGCCCAACCGCCTGGAGGTCCTCGGTCCACCTTCATCAGCACGCTCTGGATGTAAGGAAAGCTACTGCAACCCGCCAGTTAATGTCATTTTTAGGGCGCATAAAAGAATAACCTACTCATTGTTGGCATTCGCAAAGAACAACAACAACTGAACAAGAAACATATTTAAAAACTCCAAAAAGAACATAAAAAGTACAAACTACAGATTGTAATTAATGATTTTAGATTAATTTAAACATAGTCTTATTGTAATACACGTTTATCATACATTTATGCTTCCCCCTATAACAGATGTGTATGTGAGAAGGTTCCTCACTACGTTGGTGAAGTTCTAATCAGCAAGTTTTAAGCTCAGACTTGTCAAAGCTTAACATATTCTGCTCTGGTAACTCAACTGCTTCTAGAATTACTGTAGCACTTGTATCCTGGATATTTGATGGTGCCATTCTACTTTAAGCACGCCTCCTCGATCATGAGGATGTGTGACAACGGTCGTTTAAGATACAATAGAACGCCAAGTGTTTGTTTAATTGAATATAACAAAAATGAGAAAGCATTATGCCTCTTGTGTCACAAGGTGCCTATAAACGACACAACATATTCACTCCAATATACAACAGATTTACTTCAATCTACAACAGATTCACTCCAATCTACAACAGATTCACTCCAATATACAACAGATTCACTCCAATATACAACAGATTCACTCCAATCTACAACAGATCTTCGTGGAGCTGCGAGTTCGTTCTTCTGTTTAAGAACCGTTATGACAACCGCTCGACACTCGCTTCTTATTTTTGAGTGGCTAACAAAAACCGAGTTAACACCTACCACAATCGAGAGGACGATGGGACCCCTCATTATCCAAAAATATCCACTTGTTGGGTGAGTATTCCAGCAACTGAAAAATTAAACATGTTCGTTAATAAACACGATTTAATAAATGGATAAAAGATGGACGAATCAAAGAAACGAAAGTTTAAGCAAAAAGTAAAAGGTTTTGCAATAGTTGTTTCCTGTTTTAGCTCAACTAGCAGCTTCTGTTAGAGTTGTACTTCTGAGCCCTGAAAAAAGTCATCTATTGATTCATATATAAGATACTTGTTTTATGGTTTTGTTTCAAACACAGAAGACAACTCCACGTTCAGCAGGTTATAGGCATGTGTAAATGACAGAATGTCCAATAATACGAGTTTGAGTGTCTTCTACTCTAACTTAACTTAACATCTTTATACTGGTTTAGAAGACCCTGCAGAGTCTGTATACAACCAGTTACATTTACATCACCTTGCTCTAAAATCTATGCGCATGCAGTTTATTCTTAAATGCATTAACTGTCCCTGCCTCCACTACCTCCCCTGGCAATGCATTCCAAGCAGACACCACTCTCTGACTAAAAAAATATTTCCTAATATCTAACCTGGACCTCTCTTTAATCAGCTTGTAGCTATGCCCCCGTGTTAATGTAGGTGGCTGTATTTTAAAAAAACTTGTTATAGTCTAATTTATCGATTCCTCTGATCATCTTATAAACCTGTATTAAGTCACCACGAATTCTTCTCTCTTCGAGACACTGTAGGCCGGTTTTTCTGAGTCGTTCCTCATAACTGTAATTCTGGAATCCCACTATCATCTTTGTCGCTCTTTTTTGTATTCTTTCTAGCATGTTTATGTCCCCTCTATGATAAGGACTCCACACCTGTACACAGTACTCCAATCTAGGTCTAACTAAAGCTTTATACAGTTTGACGATCACTTCCTTGCTCCTATGTTTAATATTTCTTTTTATCATACCTAACATTGCATTTGCTTTTTTCACTGCTACCTTAACTTGCTCACTCACCTTTCCTGTATGATCTATTATAACCCCTAGGTCCCTTTCCTTATCTATCTTTCTAATATTGTTTTCTCCCATTCTGTAATTATGTTCCATATTGGATCTACCCATGTGGATGACTGTACATTTATCTACATTAAACTCCATTTGCCAGCTTACAGACCATTCTCGAATTTTATCGAAATCCGACATCAATATATCCACTTCCGCTTTAGATGAGACACTACTGCATAGTTTTGTGTCATCAGCAAATTTTGCAATCATGGATCCCATATCAATGTCCAAATCATTTATATATATCAAGAACAAAATTGGTCCCAAAACCGAGCCCTGTGGCACACTACTTTTCACTTCACTCCACTCAGAGTACTCCTTATTTATGCCCACCCTCTGCCTTCTTCCCGTTAACCAATTTTCAATCCACTTGGCAACTTCGCCACCTATTCCATGTGATTTTAACTTTCGAAATAATCTTTGATGAGGTACTCTATCAAAGCCCTTTGCAGAGTCTAGATAAATAACATCCACTGGCTCCCCTTTATCTATGATTTTAGTAACCTCCTCCATGAATTCTAAGAGATTTGTTAAGCATGATCTCCCTCTAGTAAACCCATGCTGACTATTTCTAATTAGATTACATTTTTCTAAATGCATTACAATGTTTTCTTTGATTATTGACTCTAACAATTTACAGACTATGCTCGTTAAACTCACCGGTCTATAATTTGCCGGATCTGATTTTTTGCCTTTTTTGAAAAAGGGGATCACTCCTGCATCTTTCCAATCCCGTGGAACAATCCCTTTTGTAAGTGATTGAGAACATAATATAGCCAATGGTTTTGCTAGTTGGTTTCTAATTTCATACAGCAATTTTGGGTGAATACCATCTTGACCTGGACATTTATTCACTTTCAACCCCTCCAATTTTTTAAAAAACCATTTCCTCTGTAATACAGATTGATCTTAATCCCTCTGTATCCATGTCTCTTTGAAAAATATCTAAAGGCTCTGGGATCTCGGAGCAGTCCTCCTTTGTGAAGAATGTGCCAAAGTACTGATTGAGCAGATTAGCAGCCTCCCTATTCTCACTTATTATTTTCCCTGTACTGTCTATGAGAGGGCCTACTTTGTCTTTCGTTCTTTGTTTATTTCTAACATAAGAAAAGAAGCTTTTACTGTCAGTCTTGATCCTCTGAGCAAGTTTTTTTTCAAAGTCTATTTTTGCTGTTTTATTCGCTTTCTGAGATATGTTCTGCTTGTCCAAATATTTTACATATGTTTCTTTTGATTTACCTGCCTCTATATATTTTTGCCATGCTTTATTTTTTGCTCTTCTACATTTCACTACAAATCTAGTTATCCACTTTTTACGCTTAGGGTTTACCTCCCTACATGGAACACATTCCTCTTTTAGCGTTTCTAGAACTGTTTTAAAACTTTCCCACTCCTGTTCAACATCTGTTCCTACGACAATATCTTTCCAGATTATGTGGTTCGCTACCTCTTTCATCCTCTTAACATCTGCCTTAGAGTAGTCGTATGTTCGCGTGTTTATGTTTACTTTTTTCCCTGCAATAAGATCCCAACGGATGATTTGATGGTCACTTGAGCCAAACAGTTCCCCAACGGTAACGTTTTCAATCATATTTTCCTCTGTGGTAAAAACTAGGTCGAGTATGTTTTTGCCTCTGGTGGCTGCTTCTACATGTTGAATTAAAAAATTGTCAGTTATGCACGTAACAAAAGGTTTTGACTCTACAAGTGCTTTTGCCATATCCCATTTTATTTCTGGATAGTTTAAATCTCCCATTAATAATAATTTCCCTTTACTTGCCTTTGCTATACTACTAATCAGCTCCTCATCTTCCTCTTTTTGACTTGATGGACATCTAAAGCACACTCCAATCACTGTTTTTTCACCCCCACTTTCTATTTCTCCCCATACACTTTCATTTTTGTTACCACATGATAAATAATCTTTGATCGTTATATTAACAGAATTTATACAGTATAATAAAACGCCACCTCCCTTAGTCTTGTCTCCAATTATCCTATCTTTCCTTAACATTGTATATCCCTCAATTTCAAGTTCACTATCTGCAATCTCCTCATATGTCCATGATTCTGTTAACCCTATTATATCTGGTTTTTCTTCTTCTACATACAGTTCCAATTCTTCTCTTTTATTTACTATGCTTCTCACATTTGCATAAAAACATTTTAGTTTGTAATGTTGTTGGTTTTCCTCTTTTTGCTTCTGCTTTATCATTTTAGTGTTTGCTTTTCTACCATGTAATTCACACTTCCCTGACACCAAATTACCCCTTTGACTACATCCTCTATAGCACCCTATTGTAGGCCTATCTTTAGTCTCAGAGGTAATGTCTTAAATTGTCTTTATATGGCAGTGGCCATATTCTTGTCTATGTTACACGTAGAGGCACATAAACCTTTTCTCAGTTTGATTATCAATCTCTGGTCTATTATTTTCAATTGGTTGGTTGGGTCCTGGGAATCTAGTCTTGCATGGTGTCTAAAATAAAATTGGCCTGTCGGGAATTTAGCCCACTGATTTAGCCATTCATATCTATAGTTGTTTCTCTATATAGATTTCCCTGCAGGTATGTAGCGTGATACTTGGTAGCGGCCGTGTTATTCCACTTCTTGCCAGCTCATCAGCCTTCTCATTTCCTGGGACTCCGGCGTTGACTAATCATTGAAAGACAAGTGGCGGTAGATTATATATAATTGAGAGATACCATGGAAGAGACGATCAAATCAGAATTAATATTTATGTCTAACAAGAAACACAAACGAAAGTGTGTGTGCATTTACCATATCTCTTACTACACATCGTCACACTGGTCAAGAACAGCACACAAACCAGCCTACACATAATGGTTTTACTTACAGAACGTCTTCAAGTCTGGCTCTCACGATCACCCAAGGCAATACAAATAGAAGTGGGGCAACTGAAAAAGATTGAAAGATTTATTCACTGAAATTGATGGAAACATTAATTAACTGAAATAGATAGACACATTCATTAATTAAAATATAAAGAAACATTCATTAACTAAAATATAAAGAAGCATTAATTAATTAAAACAAAAAAATGTCAACTGAAATATATAAAAACGTTCATGCTAGGTGACTTAATATAGATTTATAAGATAATCAAAAGAAAGGATACATTAGACTATAGCAAGTTCTTTCAAAATACAACCACCGACAAGGACAAAAGAGCATAGCTACAAATTAGAAATTAGGAAATATTTTTTTAGTCAGAGTAGTGAATGGTTGGAATGTATTGCCACAGGAAGTAGTGGCGACAGGAACAATTAATGTATTTAGAACTAGATTGGATGTACATAACTTTTAGAACAAAGAAATGTAAATGAAACTGGCTGTATACAGACTCTACAGAGTCTTCTAAACCACTATAAAGACGTTAAATTAATTTAACTAAGGAACAGTCCAGATTAAATATTAGGAACAATTTGTTTTAGTCAGAGAGTGGTGAATGCTTTGCCACAGGAAGTAGTGGAGGCAAGGACACTTAATGCATTTAAGAATAGATTTGGATGCGCATAGCTTTTAGAGCAAGGAAATGTAAATGAAACTTGTTGTATACAGACTCTGCAGAATCTTTTAAACCAGTATAAAGATTTTAAGTTAAATTAAGTCAACTGAAATATTGCAGTTAATGAATGTTTCTATCATTTGATGTTCATATAAAGGAACATTCATTAACTAAAATATTTAAACAAAAAATTGATTAACTGAAATATAAAGAGACATTCATTAATTGAAGTATTAAGAAACATTCATTAACTGAAAAATAAAGAGACATTCATTAATTGAAGTATTAAGAAACATTCATTAACTGAAATATAAAGAAGCATTAATTAACTGATATGTAAATAGATATATTCGTTAACAGAAATATTTAAAAAAAACATTCATTAACTGAAATATAAAGAGACATTCATTAACGGAAATATATAGAAACATTCATTTCTGCTTGTCACTAAATGCGAAGTATACGGCCATTATGACAGCTAGTACAGGAAGTCTGTATCAGGGAACGTGTAGTGGTCGGTTTCATTAGCATTGGTCAAACCTTCTGGAAACATGAAATATGAAATGCTGAGGGAACTGACAAGGCAATCCACGTGACTAAACATTGGAAACTTGGAACATGAATGACATGTTGAGGGAAGTGACAAGGCAATTCATATGACTAAACATTGGAAACTTGGAACATGAATGACATGTTGAGGGAAGTGACAAGGCAATTCATGTGACTAAACATTGGAAACAAGATGTCTGACGTGGTTGACAAGGACATGGTAAGTAAGCAAGCAAGTAATAGGATTGGTTTGACATTATGAGGTTGTTAGCCCCATACGTTGTAGTCGTGTTTTACGAATTGCTTGCCCGACTGCAGTTGTCTTATTTTTAATCCCTGGTACCACTCGAATTGCAGTAACAATTTCTAAACACAAATAAAGTTGATGGAATAAAATAGCTTCATTGCAATATAGCATTTCAGGATATTAAGAAATCGACAGCGGGAAAGTAATCTACTGGAAAATGATACACGAATAAGGTTAGGACAATGACTTTAGTCAAAACATAAAAAAATAGGGTCAAATTGAAGCAAAGTGCTTCTATCAAATCAGAACTATGAAATATGTTAAGTACTTATCGATATTGGAAGGATCAGTAGCAACGTTGCAAATGCTGCTTGAAAATAATAATAGCACAGCCAAAAAGGTCGACACGAAAATGAACACAATGAAAACAAGATTTTGCTAATATTAAAGTAACATTGGTAAATAAATTTGATCATCAATGGAGAAATAATCGAACAAGTACAGAAGTTTACATATTTGGGGCAAACCATAACAGAGGATGTCCGCAGTTGGACAAAAATAAAAACAAGAATTAAATGGCAAAAAAGGGCTAAAGAGAATTTTTTATTTAACCTTGAAGAATATCAGGATAGAACAGAGGAAAAGAATAATCGCCACTCATATATGTCCAATTACACTGTTTGGGGCTGAAACATGGACTCTAGCAAAAGAAGGATGAAAAAAGCTTGGAAGCGTTTGAAATGTGATGCTACCGTACAATAGAAAGGTGAGTTGGAAGAAAAAAGATCTAATGACAATGTATTTACTATGGTGGCAGCACAAAGACAATTATTGTATACGCTACAAAAACCTCGGTTGAGTTGGGTGGGTCACAATATGAAACACGAAAGACTTCTACAAAAGGTATTAGAGGGCACAATTCAAGGGAAGAGAGGACCGGGGCGACCAAGACTTACCTTTACATCTTAGGCATGGAGGAACATTAATGTACGAACTTTTGATGAAATGAAGATAACTGCAGAGGATAGTGTCAAATGGAGTGACATACTCAGACCACTGTACCACCAGTCTCAGTTGTGATCAACATGATAATGATAGATTTAGAAGTATTACAAGTCACGATTGACTGAGCTAACAGAGCACTTGTATCTCGCAGGCGCTATTGGTATTTTTAACTAAACTGATTACATGTCTTACCAGTGTGAATAATATATATGTATGTTATAGACATACACCTGTTCCCAGTAATCTCCGTTGATGATGAGGTTTTCGATATAGTAAATCATTTTACGTACTTTGGGTCTTCAGTCATTAATAAACTATCCATGGACCAAGAGATCAATATCAGGATAGGCAAGGCAGCAATAACAATGATCTGATTAACAAAAATGGATCTGGGAGAACAAGAAGCTCACTGTTAAAACAAAAACACTTGTTTACCAGGCCTGTGTCCTCAGTACCCTTCTTTATGTCAGTGAGACATGCTCTACCTACATGCACCAGGAGAGGCGGCTAAACAGTATCTGCGCAGAATCCTGAGGGTTGGGTGGCAAGACACGATCACCAACGCAGAGATGTTGGAGAGAACAGGCACTGTCACAATCTTGTCCAAACTTAGTTTTCGAAGGCTCCGATGGCCGGGACACGTTCGGAGGATGGATGATGGCAGAATACAACAATATCTTCTCTATGGGGAATTACAGTTGGGGAAAAGGTCTCAGGGCCGGCCACTACTTCGGTACAAGGATGTATGCAAGTGAGATATGAATGACGCAGGCATCGATTTGGAATCATGGAAACAGGACGCCATGGATCGTGTTACATGGAGGGGCAGGATTTCGCATGGAATACAGACAAAGGAGATACTGATTGCTGATAGGCTAAGGACTCAGTGTTTGAGAAGACACGCCACATCATGCGATGGCGGAAACGGTCCTGAATTTCCTTGCACACACTGTGGAAACGCTTTTCTGCCGAGATTGGTCTTACGAGTCACATTCGTTACCGTCATGGACTGTAGTTGCATACCTTTTTTCAAAGCACAATATATATCATCTGACAAGACGGAAAGAGCCAATGATGTATATGTGTGTGGGTGTGTGTGCGTGCATACGTGTGTGTGTGCGTGCGTGCGTGTGTGTGCGTGTGTGCGTGTGTGTGCGTGTGTGTGTGTGTGTGTGTGAAGATCACGTGGTGTTTTATGGTGTGGACGCCTGCGGTCTAGTCAGAAAGACTGAAAACTAATGGGCAGGGATTTTCTTGTATTTCTGTCAATCATGATGTCAAACATTTAGTCTTTAACACTTTCACGATCATCTCCGTGTCTGCTGTAAAGGAACATAAAAAGAGTTCATTCTCATAGAATACGGCCGCTTCAGTGCGAATCAAACTTAATTAAGAAGTTAATTAAATGCAAAAGCAAATTTCGAATATCCTTTTCAAAAATTAACGAGCAGAAATAGACCAGCCTTAATTATTTTTATTTAAAGGGGACATCTACACATTATTCTTAGCACGAAATGACAGTGTTACAGAACAACATTCTATATGAATCATTTCACCCTTATATGCAAACGGTTATCACAATTAAGGTTTGTAATTCTTGTTGTATAGATACCATGCAATAGGATATGTAAAAATTCATTCCTATCCACACAACCAGCCCGTAACAGATTAAATGTGACACAAAACGCAATCACAAATAGTTGCTATTTACAACGTCAATAAACGAAACGAAAATTCAGCACGAGAACTCACAGCTTTAGATAAGGAATGGGGAAGTAAGAAGATTTATTACGACGACATCACAGGGGATTGAATGCGGGCTAATACCGAAAGATAATGTCTGTAGAAGATTTGGGCTCATATTGAGGATGGGGTTAACAATAACCAGCACGTGTCAACATCAAACATCTTATTTGATGAGAGCAGAATTAGAAAAATACCTTTGGGTAAAGAGTGATATATAGGGGGTTGCATTTTCTTCTTCGTCGTTCGTTCACAAACTCCCGCTACCAAGCTCTAAAAGGGTTTTGCAAATAGCAGGATGTTGTCCCGAAAACGGAATGCAGTAGTTTACAACTCGACTGCGATATTTGCACCTTTTGATCTTACACATCAAACTTCAGCAGGAGGAGTTGCATTTAAATTACAAGAGAAGATCATGGTGACATGACAAATAATGTACCTTGCATTGATAAGAAACATGCTGGTTGTTCCATGTGTCGCTTCATAATATAGTCGTTACAGAAAGAAAGAAATCAACTACGAAAGATGAAAGAAGGAATACAAAAGAAGACATAAAATCAGTAGCTCTTCCCGTGTGATGTGTAGACCCCATATTCAGTAAACAGATAAGTATGGAAATGGCGAAAATGTAAGTCATTTCACTAACCGTTTCGCGCCTACCTTCCCCCACCCCCTTTTTTTTCTCTAACGATAACATGACTTACCCCAGCCCAGGAGAGCGTACCATTTGACGCTGCTCCTTTCAGAGAAGACAGCCACAGAGATGAGCATGTGTAGGTAAAGAGCTTCAGCAAAAATCCACATGTAGTTGGCGCCCAAGATGTAGTAGAAGGAGGTGAAGAATAGCTTGCATTCCCAGTGCTGCCCGCGAGGAGGGAGATCAAGGAAGGTCAGGTTAAATATAAAATTATACGGTAACGCGGAAATGGATGGGGTACAAAAATGGAAGTGGTTATCAATTTCACGCTGAATTTATTGTTTGCACTAAAAATATGGCAGTTTATTGAGGAAAAGGTAAGGTAACTGGGATGAGGGAAATTGTCAGATTGGCGAGAAGGAGTTAGTTATTCTTACAAAAGGGAGAATTTACTCAAGGTAAGTTGCAAACATAGAAAGAGCAGAAATATAAATTGCATATTGGTCGTTAAGACCAGCGGTTGTGGAAATCGGCATTACACAGCATAGAGTTACAGAAGAAGCAATTATTAAAGAAACATAAAAAAGCCAGAGTGAAAGAGAGAGAGAGAGAGAGAGAGAGAGAGAGAGAGAGAGAGAGAGGGAGGGAGAGAGAGATTGAGAGAGTTGGAAACATAATAAAGACATACATAATAAGATAATAAAATAAAGAGGCAAAAAACCAAAACGTTTGAGTAAAAGATATATGGATAACATTAAAACACAAACGATAAGCAAGGCAGCAGCAGTAGAATCTCAAGAATTATCAAGGGAGAGCAACGCGTTTTACTGCTTTCATATTGTAAAACAACATCAAAAACAACGTTTATCTGCCAGCCTACTCACAAACCATCCAAACAACATAAAAAATACGTTTATCTGTCAGCTTCGTCTTAACTGACACTTTGTTTCATTTTACTATGTCCAACAATCACACATATATAACACGTGCCCTCAGAGTGAGACTCTTCCATTGCACTTTTTTTGGGTTGATCTCTGAGAATGCCCAAACTAGAATAGGTACATTCAGATACACACACGCACCCAAGCACTGTTTAATACGCCCTGATATCGTCTAAAAATCTGTGGCCCAGAGTGGAAACTAGCTTGCCCCCGCCAGTAGAATACAGAGGCAAACATTTTACAGAAAAAAAAAATTATCGTCAACCAGTTCACGAACCATTCAAACAAAAGACCATATTACATGTTCTACCAACCAGTCAAGAAAGCAATCATCAAATGAATAGAGAAAACGCTACATTTGAATCAAAATAAAGACAAATGAGCAATCTAGAAGCAACCACAAAATTAACAACTAAACCACAAATAAACAAAATGTAAACATAGTCCTTACCGAACTTTCATTCTTGAATATAACAGGGGCATCCCCGTCCGTGATGACATCAGAGGGGAATCCTACCCCTTCAACTAAAATATTCTCCCTCATGAATAATATTGAGGCGCGGAGAATGAAAGAGATGAACAGGTTGACGTGAATGCTATTTCTGGGACAATGAAGTCTTCTGTAAGGAAAAAAATACAGGCAATAAAGTACAGCATATTTATTATACAAAATAAACAGTGTAAAATAATTGTTATGTCTGTCGTAGTCTTAGTCAACCTGTGCATCTACAAGAGCATTAGCCCTTGTGCAGGTCCCTACTCTTGTGCGAGTTTGTAGTAGCCAGATGTATTTCTCTGCTTAGCGGGGTGTACTCAGTGTAATTTTTTTTGGGTTTTGTGCTGGTCTCATCTCGGTTTCCAGTCCATTCTGTCTTGGGCACGGGTTGTCCAGTGGATGGCTAACTTGTTTATTTCAGGATAGCGAGTGTTGTGCAGCTCGGTCGAATCTTGTCATTTAGTGGGTGGGGGGTCTGCTCGGTTGTCTTTCTTTGCTGCGAGAGTACCACACAGAGTGGCTGCTGTGCTCCAGTGTTCGTCTTTCCTTCTGACCACATGGCCAGCCCAGCGGTGCTTGGAGTTGAGGGCATAATGGACGACATTCTTGACGTGTGAAAATGCCAGGATATCACTATTATGTAAGCCCATCTGGCGATGTTTCCTAAGTGATTAGCACACACGACGGAACTCAAACGAGGCATGTGTTTTCCTTAGCTGGTTCACATTGACTTTTGTCAGAGACCAGGTTTCAGATCCTGGTAGGACCACTGAGTCGAATATGTCAGCTCGCAGTTTGTTGTGTCTTGTGGGGCCTGTTGCCGTCTTTATCGGCATCTCGGGCTTCATGTTATTTCCAGGTTGAGGAGGTGGCCGAGGTTGATGTATTCGTCGACGTCCTCCAATGGCGTATCATTTAGGGACACGGGTTTGGGCTCCGCAAAACAGTTGCGCATAATTGCTAGTACGACGTAAACATAATGATGAGGTGAAATTATTTAGAGCGTTCTAGGATCACAAACAAGCGTACTTAACTCCATCAGCGCAGAACCCATCTGGCATATTCTCCGCCTATCTCTCTTCTGCCTCTCATTATATACTTTAATTTATGATACTGGTTTAGAAGGCTCTAGAGAATCTGTATACAATCAGTTTATTTCCTCTACCTTAACTATTTTTGTGAATGCATTAGCAGGCCCTGTCTAAACTAACTCATGGGGCAATGCATTCCAAGCATTCACCAATCTCTAGCTAAAAAAAAATATTTCATAATATCTAATCTGGAGCTGTCTTTAAATATTTGAAGCTGTGCCCTCTGGTTCAGTGTTTCTCAACCTTTTTACACTCGCGGACCAGTGAAAACAGGAATAATTGTTAACGTACCAGTGAAAACAGGAATAATTGTTAACGTACCAGTGAAAACAGGAATAATTGTTAACGCACTAGTGAAAATAGGAATAAATGTTAACGGACCAATGAAAAGAGGAATAATTGTTAACGGACCAGTGAAAAGAGGAATACATGTTAACGGACCAATGAAAATAGGAATAAATGTTAACGGACCAATGAAAAGAGGAATAAATGTTAACGGACCAGTGAAAACAAGAATAATTGTTAATGGACCAGTGAAAATAGGAACAAATTGTTTGCAGACCAATGAAAATATGAACAATTGTTCGCGGCCCATTCGTATAGAAAACAAATCCAACTATTTATATATTATTTTGTCTATTAGTTATTAAAGCCGATATTATAAAATAAAAATTCTATTGCTATTTAAAATAACCAGAATTCAAGCAGTAAATAGATAAGGGGTTTAACAGCAATTTATTTATGCGGAAATTTCTGCGGGCCGGCAGTAGTCCGAGGACCGGAGTTTGAGAATCACTGCTTTAATTCTTGTAGCCTGTTGTACTTTGAAAAACTTGGTAAAGTCTAAATTATCCTTAAAAAGTCTGTTTTAAAGCCAGCGGATAACTATGTATTTAATGAGTTAACGTGTTTGCTAGTTAGAAAACCAGACTTTCCTGTAAGGAGATGTATGTCCTTCCACCGGGGGATTCCCAGCTTACTTCATTTTAATGTTGCTTGTTGTTGTTTTGTTGTTGTTGTTGTTGTTCTTCGTCTTTATCTTCTTCTTCTTCTTCTTCTTCTTCTTCTTCTTCTTCTTCTTCTTCTTCTTCTTGTTAATGTTCTTGCTCCTGTTCTTGTTGTTGTTCTTCTTTTTCTTCTTCTTCTTCTTCTTCTTCTTCTTCTTCTTCTTCTTCTTCTTCTTCTTCTTCTTGTTATTGTTCTTGTTCTTCTTTTTCTTCTTCTTCTTTTTCTTGTTTTAAATTTTTTTTTCTCAATTATTTTCATCGTCTTCTCTTACTTTACTTCTTGTTCTTCGTTTTGTTTTTATTTTCTACGTCCCTTTTTTCTTATTCTTCGTGTTGTTTTTACCTCTTCATTTATTTAATTTTTCATCACCGTTTTCTTTTTCTTTTCATCATACTTCTTCTTCTTTCTCCTTCTTCTTCGTATTGTTTCTATGTTTTCTTTTTTCATTTCTTCTTTATCCTCAACATCCTCATCATCATTTTCTTCTTCAAATTCGTTTTGTTCTTCCTTTATGGCCATCATGTAGTCACATCTACTTCCGTCATAAATGTTGCGGCCTGGTCAGGCTTCATTCGTTGCAGTGCATCCTATCCCTAAATATGGGGGAAGGAATGGAGTTGTCGGTGATGACATACTGTCACTGTTCGTTGGAACAGACAGACTTAGAGAATATTGTCTGTAGTTTTGTTGTGCTGAAGGAAGCCAAGGCACAAACACTGGCCACGACACACGTTGGAAATAAGGTGTTTGTAATTTTTACAGGGCTGAATCACACTCTCCGATAGGTCAGATCATCCCTTACCAGGTGAGGTCGTTGGGGCACACATGAAGACATCCCCACAACGTCACGCCACCCTTCTCTGTCAGATGCCGCTGCCTGTGACTCTTCTGGTCGGAGATTTGTCCATTCTTTTATGTCCATTCTCTCCGATAACATGCAATATTATGGTTGGACACAAGAACGAAAGCTGATTCACCTTTTCTTTTCAAGTGAAGCACAGTGCCATCACAAGAGCTGCCCCTTCACATAGCGCATGTATCCTAGTATTTGCAGTGGTGGTTTCAACAGTAAATGGTTTTACATGATGAGGTTGTCAACCTCGTGTATAACCCTCTTGTGTCGCTTTTTTCGCATGCTTGGCACGTTACAGTGGTTATATTCTCTTCAAACTCAATGCCATTCGGTTGAGAATCTAAAGTAATTAATGTCTAATTACTTAACTAACAAAAATTCTAGGGAACAGAAAGCTATTGGGAGATCTCTGATTGCGACAGTACTTAAGTCACGTGACGAAAAATGGCGATTTTCCTTTCTTATATTATTACTGTTCTCCTTTAAAGTCACCTCTTCGATTTTCTGTGAGAAGATAAACATGTACCTTTTATTATGAGCCCGTTCCTAACAGTTTTAAGGCATTATGTTAGTTTTCCCGGTGGATTTTCGATCCCTCGAGATACTTGAGCCAGATCTTGCGTCACAATTTTCTAACTAATGAAAAGTGTTTGACATTTGTCCTATCATTAAAGAGCTTGTCTTTATCTTCACAATGCTCTAAACGGCGCACTAAAATTGCTGTTTCCATTAAGGGATAAAGTATTCTGTAAATATAACATCAGGAAAACGAACCGCGAATGAATAATTGAACGTAATTCGGTTTTATCGACTCATAGAATTTTATTAGTTTTTTTTCGTTACATCATAACTTAAAAAAATGAAATGCCAAATCTCACTTGTTTTGTTTATGGAATGCAAAAATATAACTTGATTTGGAGCATAGCAAACCATTTTTTGAAATATCTAACATGTTTATATCATTGTAGCTCTGAAGGGCATCAATTACAGCCAGACATAGGCTATCTATGGACTGCAAGATGTCACTTATTTGATTGTTGGAGACATGGTTCAACTTTAGGACTGTTGCAGCAACAAATTGGTAATAGACCCACACACCAACAAACCATCCTCTTTCACCTGAGAACAAGCGACTGCAGACTATTGCGGCACCTATATTGGCTCAAGGTATCACACACAAGTGACTGCCCATGTGGAACCGGAGTCCAGACCCCTGGACACATCCTACAGAACTACACAATACACAGAAACATACGATGCCAAACCTGGCCAGAGAGAGAGAGCTGAGGTGACGCAGAAGCTGTGGGGCTGCCACTCGGATCTGGAGAGGACTGTGGACTTTGTCCTGGCGACGCAACTACAGATCTACATGACCAAAAGAAGGTAATAGACGGATATGGCTTGGCTTGGCTTCGTTCAATCTCAATCTCCCGCTACCAAGCCATGAAAGGGCTTAAGAAGCAGAATGTAGTCCAGAGAACGTAATGCGTTGTGTCGTAGTTTACAGCTTGACTGCGATATTTGCACCTTTCGGTCCAACACATCCGACTTCATCAAGCATGTTTTGAGTACCGGGTTAGCATTCCCTCTTCGATCCCTTCTCCTTAGCCAGTCTGCCCTGCTGCAGTCTGTTATCCAGGATCACCGCGTGGAGGTGTAGAAGGGTCTTGGCAGCTTTGGTTCGCTGGCCCTGACGCTAGCAGTCAGCTATGGGTTGCTGACCACTGCAGCTCATGCGCTGCTCAGCATCTTGATCCCGGATATTAATACAGACACTTTAACAGCTTCTGTTAGATATCCCAAGAATGTTCGATCTGGTTTGTCTCAAGAAGTACCTGATTAGACAATTTGCTTCCTGCTGGAGGAAGTCCTAGTTTCATGCTTACTATGTCGAGAAAAGCGTCCCGGTTGGCACACGAGAAACAGGTTCACGACGGATCTGGACTTGATTGATAAATCATTATCACTGATGTTTGAATATCCTCAGTCGAAGTTTTGAATGTTTTAATTTCTTGAACTGACCAGACAGAAAACGGGAGCAACGCTATTCATGGTATATCTTGATATACTTAATTAAATTGCTTGGTAATATATCAAGAGTATCTTGAAATCTATATACCACACATATCTAAAACACCATACATCATGGCCTCAAGAAAAAGACAACAAAATATGACGGCGTTAATGAAACACTATAGAACCGTGTATTGAAATTACCAACGACACATAGATGGCACACAAACCTCTGTGCTCGTCTAACGGCATTAATGGACGTGCACTGATATCATTCTCATATGGCTCATTAAGAAGACCTATTCCGACCGATATTTCTATTCTCGATCCACAGAATAGTAGAATTTGAGGGAAACCAAAACACAAATGGAGAAGAGAGATCAATGCGACCAGAAAAGAAACGCGTGGATAAAGCTGGAATGCATGGAATAGAGGACTTGCCGTGTGAATGTTGAAAACATGTGCTCTTCAAGTGCCTTAAAAAAGGTGTTGATCGATTGAATTATCTTTATAACGGAACAATTCGACACAATGTGACAATCATTTGTATGAAGGTATTTACTTACTGTTAGGATGGCACGATACTTACTTGAAACTGACCATAATGACTACCGACACAACAAGTGAAGCCAATGAGATTCCATAACCAATATTGTACATGATCCTGATTATACCCATGTGGGACTGCAAAGTAATTCATCGATGACATTACATATATATATATTTATAAACAGAGCTCATTCATTTATTTAAATGCGTTATATAAGGATTAATCAGATGCGTAAATGCTTGTATTTGAGCAAGTTATGTGTGCATTTTGATGAGTTATTGTTGGATATCTGCGTGTAATTGAATGAGTTGTGGCTGGATAACTGCGTGTAATTGAATGAGTAGGTGAAGGCAAAGGCCGTCGTCCATCGAAGACGATGATAGCATAATTAATTTTGCTAGCGCTATTTTTAGTAAGGATCAACTGTGCTACTTTTTATCCTCACTCTCTCGTCTCGAGCCGCCCGACCCCAGTGGCAAGTCAAGGACAAGACGACTATGGGGCGACTACGAGATGAAGGGGACTCCGCAACAAGCCCTCGTGAAAAAGACGGCGGAGTCTGGTGTCGAACCCACACCACCTGATCACGAGGCCGACGGCTTAACCACTTCGCCACGGAATCCCCAATTGAATGAGTAAATGCTGGATAATTGGGTGTAATATAATGAGTTGGGTATCTGCGTATATTTGAATGAACTGTTGGGGAATAACTGCTTGCGATTGCAAGAATTCATCATCAGTGTATTCTGCTCCATGTGAAGCATAGGGCCACCACTACAGTTGACCTCATTTGCAAGATGCCTGTATCCAAGTATTTGCAGTGGCAATTACAATATATGTAGATGATGTACATGACAGATGTACATGATGAAGTTGATGGTTCCACGCGCAACTCTCTTTAGTCGTAGTTTTACTACATGCTTGGAATGTAAGTTTCATCCCACCATGTGTTTAAATGAATTATTGGTAGATAACTTAGCGTATTTTAAGGAGTTATAAATGTATAAATACGCATGTTAATGAGTTATGGCTTTATAAATGAGTGTATACATGAGTGTATAAATGAGTGTATGCATGAGTGTATGAATGAGTGTATGGATGAGATATGAGTGTACACATGTACGTATTTTAATGATTTATTAGTGTATTAATGTATGTATTTGAGCGAGTTATGGGTTGATAATATAATTGATTTCAATGAATTATGGATGAATAAATGCATACATTTGAATGATCATTGTGTTTTTAAATGCATGTATTTTAATGGGCCGTGAATGAATAACTGTATATTTCAATGAATAATGGGTTCATCACTATATACATTTGAATTGCTTAAATATATTTACATAGTAGTATTTATTAAAAACACATTTTGGTTGCATAAATATGTGTATTTTAATGAGTTGTAGTTGTATAAATGCATGTTTATATAAGAGTTGTGGGTATATAAAGTATTGTATTTATATGAGTCATGGATGGCTTCATGGTTGCATTTCATATATCGGTTCTTCTTTTTCTTCAGCGTTCGTTCAGAAAAGAACGGTGTGAAGTTGTGTCGTAGTTGACAGCGAGGCTGCAATATCTGCGCCTTTCAACCCGACATATCCGATTTAGCTGACTATTTTTGTGTACCCAGTTTGCCTTCCAACTGTAATCCCTATTATTTTAGCCGTACTACACTAGTGCAGCCTGTTTCTAGGGCCGCCGCTTGGAGGAGAAGTATGGTGTTGGTCAGCTGTAGTTTCGCTGCACTTGCTAGAAGCAACTAGCTATGTGTCGCTGTTGCTATCTCTCATTCACTGTGTTGCATATTTGGACTCAACGTTATGGTTTGATAAATGAGAGAACCTAAATGTTGGTTAAGTTATCATTTTTAAGTTATAGGTCTATGTTGTTGTTGGTTTTCCCACAGGGAGTAAGTTGACTCTTTCGGGCGCCTTGAAAAGGGCGTAAAGTGGCGGGTTGGAGTAACTTGAATCACATCCCGAGCGTACTGATGAAGGTGGGCAGAGGTCATGCAAGCGGTTGTGCTTAGCATGGCTTCATCTTTTTGCTGCTCATTGCTACGGGGATTACGTCAATACTCCCCTCCACCCACGCCCCCGCCCCCCACCCTTTCGTTAACCAGACTGCCATGAAACATCCTGTTGTCTATGAGAACTGCGTGGAAGTTAGGTGGGGGTCTTGATCAGTATATTTCGCCTGACCCTGACTAACATTTTCCGATCAATATATTTCGCCTGACCCTGACTAATATTGTCCGATCAGTATGATTATCCTGACAAACCGTTAGTCTCCTCTCCCCTCATGGATCTTCTTCGTACACAGTCAGACAGTAACCATTATTTTTTCGAAAAAAGCGGCGGTCATCCTGAGGCTGTCGCCACTGCCATAGAGCTTGTCTTGCAGTTCCACTGGTGATGGCCACATCTGCTCTCTCTGATCCTCGTATGTCGGGCAGTTCTGCAGCAGATGTTCAGCGGTCATTTTACCAGTACCGCACGGGCATTCGTCGGTACAAACTATCTTCAATTTGTTGAAAAGGTGGTACCTCAGTATATTGTGGCCAGTACGAAGTCTGAAGACAACGACCTGCTCTCTTCGGTTCAACTGGTAATAGGCATCGTTTTTGGTGTAACCAGTTTGTTCGGTTTCCCATTTGGTCATGTATCTGGCTTTGAAAAGCCGTTTTGACTCTTCGTACGTCATACTAGTATCTGTTTGTGGTAGTCTTGCACCTTCTTTTGCCAGTCTGTCTGCCTCCTCGTTGCCTTGGATGTTACAGTGTGATGGGACCCACTGTACCACTACCCTTTTTGGTGCGGACTGCAGGCACAGTTTGCAGAGTGCTGCTCTTAAGTCATTAAGCTCAGTGTTTTTCTGGCTTTTTAGCGCTGTGACTACGGCGAGAACATCTGTAAGCAGGACTATATGGCTTTCATTTTCACTGTGTGTCACCATTTCTTCCACTGCCGCCCTCAGTGCCTCTGCCTCCGCTCTGAAATTTTTTGTGTACTTACCAGTAGCGAATGACAGTGTTATTTTTCTGCCATTTGGTAGGTTCAGGAATGCTCCTGCCCCTCCGTTCTGTGTAGTGTTTGTTACAGAACCGTCGGTGTATGCATGGGTCCAGTCCATGCTTGGGTAGCTTTTCGTTATGAAGCTTAGGGTAGTATCTCTCCTTTCTTTTTCAGTCTCGCAGTTTTTGTTTGCAATACCTGGTATATTTTCTACCACCTCTGGAAATATATCCTGCCTCCAGGTAGGTTTTCGTACACTAGTGATGGGTTTTGGTGTTGTTAGTGCGTTTATGGGATCTTCGTGCATCTTTGCTTTGGCTATTTCTGCAAAATTTCTCCGCTTTAGTTTCCCATTTCCCAAATTGTTTAGTCTCTGGTGCATTGGATGGTCGGTCAGTCTTCGGGTTTTCTCTGACTGCAGCTGGGCTCTGCAGTCTCTTCTATCGGTCATGGATTGCAGTTTTGTAATCTTTTCAAGTTCTACAATTGGCGTTGACTTCATGCCACCTGTTATAATTCTCATGGCTTGGTTTTGAAGTTTGCTAACTTTATCGAAGTTCGCCTTCGCTGCTGTTGTCCATGCCGCAATGCCATACTCGAGAACTGGTCTCACTCTTCCAGTGTACAGTTTCTTTAGTATGCCTTCGTCTGCTCCCCAGCTTGTGCCAGCAAGTTTCCTCATGATTGCCATTCTTTCTCTGGCTTTCATTCGGTTTCTCTCAATCTGACTTTTCCATGTCATGCGCCGATCAAATGTGACTCCCAGATAGGTTGGGTTGTCGTTTGGCTGCAGGAATTTGCCATTTAGACTTAATTTGGTATTTTGGGGTTTTAATGAAAGCGAGAATATTGTGCATGTGGTTTTCTCCTCGTTTATTTTGACCAGCCATGAGTTCGCCCACTCTTCCAGCGATGTTAGGGCCGTCTGCATCCGATTTCTTGCTATGGTGAGATTCTTTTCAGAGGTCCACATAGCCAGATCGTCTGCAAACATTGAGCTATGGACTCTTCTTGGTATATTCTTTGTAATATCGTTTATATATACCAGGAAGAGTGTGGGTAACAGTACTCCCCCTTGGGGTACTCCCTGCTCGAGTGTCACCTTTTTGCTCATCTGCCCTTGTACTTGGACTCTGGCCGTTCTGTTTTTGAGGTAGTGGTTGATCCACTTGTACATTTTCCCACACACATTACTTCTTCTTAGCTTGACTCTAAGTCCGTCTTTCCAGACTTTGTCAAATGCCTTTTCCAGATCTACACAAACAGCTACTGTGTGTTTCTGTGCCTGGTAGGCATCTTCTATCTCCTGGGCTATGAGGATGACCTGGTCCTCAGTGGATCTGTGCTGTCTAAAGCCGGCTTGCTGTGGAATTAGTATTCGTTTTTCTTCCAGATGCCACATCAGTCTGGTGTTTATCATCCGTTCCATCAGCTTGCCGACACAGCTCAGTAGGCTGATGGGCCTATATCCATTTGGATCTGTTTTGTCCTTTCCTGTTTTTGGTACTGGTACCAGTATTGCGTATTTCCATGCCTGGGGTACAATTCCCCTTTTCCAGCTTTGGTTCAGGACCGATAGCAGTTTCCTCTTCGCTGTTTGGCCCAGCCCCATCAGCATTTCGTTTGTTATGCCGTCTTTTCCGGGAGATTTCCTTTTCTTTAATGTTCCCTCATGGATCTATTATTATCCATATGTTTTCGTAATGAATGGACACATCTTAGTCTTAGTTGACCTATACTTCTACAGAGGCAGATGTGCCTGTGCTGGTCCCAGCTCTGGTATGAGCTGGATGTAGCCGGGAGAAGGATTTCCTGCTTAGCGGGCTAGGCTCGAGCAACTAAATACTCCACTGCGTTGGGACAATCGCTTACGGAGGGTGGTTAACCGATGTGCGAGTCCATCATAAGAGACTCAAACACTAGAGCAAAGTAAACCCACAGTCTGTTAGGCGCCATCTATGCTGATCTAAACAAAATAACAAAAAATTGGCCGGTGTTATGCCATGTCATACAGATATTCGCCTCTTACGAAATGCTCTCTCGTAATCAGTGGTGCTATTCTTGTCCTTGTCATACATAAAGAACCCGGCAGACCACTCGGGTAGACCCCGGAGGACCACTCGAGCACTCAGTAATGGACAGAGGCTAACATTTGATGCTTTGTTGTAAATCCGTGTTTGTATTTAATCCGGTTAGCTGTCCTAACCGGTGTATATACCTTTGAGACATTTATCAACATTTCAATTATCTAAATTTGATAGACTACCATAAGCAGCGGAAGGTAATGAGAAACCATAAGTACAAAAAAACAACAACTGCAACATAGAAACTACCTTGATAAACTCCGCTCTGGTCAAGGCCTCATCGTAGTGTTTGGTTGTACAGAAGCGTAGATCAGTCCAGGTCCTGTTGTGTACTGCATCAAAGTACCAGTTCCCGTCTTCCAGACATCGTCGGCTAGCATTTTCTGTGACAGATATTTGGCTATTTGCTTCAATAATGCTTTTTGGTGCACAGGTATACAAAGCCAGTGTTTCTCAAAATTTTTTTGTTAGGGACCCTCTTTTACTGAATCTGATATATTTAGTTGGCTTACATGCGTCATAGTAGCCGTTAGTTGTCGTTTAGTATAAAGTTCTGAAGAAATATTGCGTAGTTTACAGGATTCCAAACATAGAAGTTTTGGCGAAAACCATACCATTGCCGTAAAAGTAATCGCATAGGATACACTGTCGTCAGAGATTTCATCGGACGAGGTTCCGGCTTTTGTGAGTTAGGGTTAAGTTCGTATCTTCGCCACATTACCTAGTTTACCTGTACGTTGGACACCCATTTACACGTGGGTAAACTGGTGCCTGCCTCGATCGCATTGTAAACTCGGCTCCTTTTCTGCGAGAGATACGCTCTCTACATCTTCCACCACTCCGACTAAGAACTACGCAAAAGTTAAAAAGAAAGTCACATATAGGCGAAACTGATAGTTCTAGTGATAGGTTATTGTGATAGGTCATTGTGATAGGTCATTGTGATAGGTCATTGTAAGGTCATTGTAATAGGTCATTGTGATAGGTCATTGTGATAGGTCATTGTGATAGGTCATTGTAATAGGTCATTGTGATAGGTCATTTTGATAGGTCATTGTGAGATAATTGTAATAGGTCATTGTGATAGGTCATTGTGAGATAATTATAATAGGTCCTCGTGATAGGTCTTTGTGATAAAAAATTATTGCCCATTGCGAAAAGATGATGACCACAACAACAGACGGTTTTGTCTTAATAATGTGATGTGCGCTCTATTTGGATTATAGTGAGGAAGAATATGCGCTGGTCATCAATCTCACTCTTATCCCGAGTTACCTTTGAGCAGTAGCAAGACTATTGGTCAAGACGACTGAAGGTAACTCGGGAAGTAGCACTCTGGTCATACGTCCCGTGAGACCAGGGGTCGCTTGAAACTTCTTGGTTCGATCCCCCACCGTGTCCGTTGATCACTGTGAGAGGCGAGTGTCTTAACCTCTTGACTACAGCAACTACCTTTGGTCATTGTGATATGTTATTGTGATAGGTCATTCTGGTAGGTCATTGAAAGGTAATTGTAATATGCCATTGTGATATGTCATTGTGATAGGTCATTGTGGTAGGTCATTGTGATATGTTATTGTGATAGGTCATTATGGATGGTCAATATGATAGATGATTATGTTGTGCCAGGCATTCCTTTTCAGTCTATCTGCATGGTCACTGTGCTTGGTCCTTATGTTAGGGCATTGTGCTTGGTCAGTACGCTAGGTGATTGTGTTTGGTCATTGTGTTGGGTTACTGTGATAGGTCATTGTGATATGTCACTGTGATAGGTAACTGTGATAGGTTATTGTGATAAGTCATTGTGGTAGATCTTTGTGCTGGATCACTGTGATAGGCAATTATGATAGATCAATCTGGTGGATCACTGTGCTGAGTCATTGTGCTAGAACTTTGTGCTAGATCACTGTGGTGGGTCATTGTGCTAGATCTTTGTGCTGGATCACTGCGCTGGGTCATTATGCTAGATCGTTGTGCTGGATCACTGTGCTGGGTCATTGTGCTAGATTTTTGTGCTGGATCACTGTGCTGGGTCATTGTGCTAGATCTTTGGTCTGGATCACTGTGCTGGGTCATTGTGCTAGATCTTTGTGCCAGGCATTCGTGTTAGGTTGTTGCGCTGTCTTTGTGCCAGATTATTGTGCTAAGTGATTTTGCTAGGTCATCATACAAAGTCATTGGGATAGGTCATAATACCAGGTTTTTGTGCCAAGCCTTTGTGTGAGGTCATTGTTCTAGGTCAATCTGCTTGGTCTTCTACTTTATGAGGTCGTGTAATCGGCTCCCTTCCTCGAAAAAATCCGATGTGCCAGATGCCCATTTTTAACTGGATAAACTTGTGCATATCACAAGTGGGCCACTACGCATGACCCACTGTTACAAGAGGTGAACTTTCTAATTTTAATGTACATCTCTGAATTATGTAATGGCCATACTAGTCTCTAAGTAGACACTGCTGAAATGGATCAAGTGTTACATACTTTATTGTATTAGGTCTCAGCATTTTTTTTAGTTTGGATGACCAATTCCCTTCCTCGCTGTTTGTATTTCCCTAACAGTAAGTGAGGTGCCTGTATTCACCTCCCTATCTAGAGCGTCGAGTCTGAGAACTGAACCCGTCACCTTTGCCATGAGAAACAATCGCTCTAGTCAACCTATTTCCTAGAAATTCGTAAACTTGAACATTATTTGTCGCGTGCGTCGTTGAAGGTGGTAGACCAGAGCTCCGATATTAGCTTAGCTTTGCACTGCACCGTGTGCAGCCAACTCATTACCTCACTGCACCGTGTGCAACCAACTCAACACTTCACTGTATCATGTGCAACCACCTCATCACTTCACTGTACCGTATACAACCAACTCATCACTTCGCTGTACCATGTGCAATCAACTCAGCACTGCAATGCGCTGAGTGTCCAACTGAGCATTTCACAGAGCTGAGTGTGTCAGGCCCAACTCACCATAGCACAGAGCTGAGTGCGTCAGGCCCAACTCACCATAGCCCAGAGCTGAGTGTGTCAGGCCCAACTCACCATAGCACAGAGCTGAGTGCGTCAGGCTCAACTCACCATAGCACAGATCTGAGTGCGTCAGGCCCAACTCACCATAGCACAGAGCTGAGTGTGTCAGGCCCAACTCACCATAGCACAGAGCTGAGTGTGTCAGGCCCAACTCACCATAGCACAGATCTGAGTGCGCCAGGCCCAACTCACCATAGCACAGATCTGAGTGCGTCAGGCCCAACTCACCATAGCACAGATCTGAGTGCGTCAGGCTCAACTCACCATAGCACAGAGCCGAGTGGATAGTAATAGTAATAATAATAGTAATAATAGTAATAATAATAGTAATAATAATACGAGACGTGTTCAAATGAAACCGACCATACTGCAACAAGTAAACATCCATACGATGTGCATGATGTCGTCACTTCTGGTGTAAACAGCACATACCAACCGTCAAGTTTGCAAAATGTCATTATCCTCCGACTCATAGTTTCCTCAGCAGACCGTTGAAAACATGGCGTGTGTGATACGGCATTCGTCCAGAGTTGATCAGCAAGCAGTGATTCGGTTTCTAACAGCTGAAGGATGTCGACCAGTTGACATTAATCGCAGAATGCAGGCAGTGTATGGTGACAAAAGTGTGTTGAAGACAACAGTGAAGAACTGGACAACGATGTTTAAAGAAGTGCGTTTCCCTTGTTCTTGTGAGAGTAAGTTCATTTCTATGCTTCTGGGGACAGCGTGGGCTAGTGGTTAAGTGACACGGCTCACAACCAAAGGTGCTGGGTTCGATCCCCGTCACAGCACCGGCCGTTACCCCGGGGAAGCAAACCCTTAGAAAATGCAGGAGGAAGCAGACCCTTACATAAAATGCATGCTGAAGTCGGATGCATTGGGCCGACAGGCGCAGAATAAAAACCACAGTGCAATGCACACCGCCTTGGGGAATAGATAAGTAAGGCGAACGCAAAACCAAAAAAAAATTAAAATTATATGCTTAACACGCTGGGTTCGAGCAATACACCCTTTTTGTGGTTTTGTGCAGGTCAGAGCTCAGGTTCTAGTCGGTTCTGTCTCGTGCACGGGTTGTCCAGTAGATGGCTAGCTTGTTCATTTCAGGGTCGCGAGTGTTGTTGTGTAGTTCGAGTGAATCTTGCCACCGAGTGCGGAGTCTGTCAGGAAATCTTTTTTTTGTCGCGCAGATACCACAGAAGAATGGTTGCTGTACTCCAAAGTCCGTCTTTCCTTCTGACTACATGACCAGCCCAGTGGTGTTTAGAATTGTTGACATGGTGTAGGACATCCTTTACAACATGTGATATTGTTAGGATGTCACTGTTATGTAGGCCCATCTGGCGCAGTTGTCTAAGTGATATGCCCACAAACATAGATTGGTACTTATCCGAAAAGGTGAAACATAGCACACAACAAATACGGTAAACCTACTAGGTACTTACCCCAAGGATTGAAACCATTAACATAGTCTGGGCACGGTTGGACGGCCACTTGACCAGCAGCTGTGTCCGGCCAGCACAGTATGTTGTCCCAGACACGAGGGCAGTATGAGGCTGTTGTGAGATTAAACGGTTTCAGGGTTAACATTACATTAAGGTGTTCTCAATTGGCAACATATGTGTCAACACAATCCATAGCCAACAAGTAATTCACCGCATACCTTTATCTATGTCTTTATTTATTTATCGTGTCACCACGCACGATCATGTGAAACACACTGATCGAGATACCACCTTACATTCTTGTCGTACTCCTGGAAACGGACTATTTCACATCAGTCTAGTCAACAATATAGGGATTGACACTGTATTCCCCACAGTTATGAGCTTACTGAGGAACCTTGTGATGCACTACAGCCAGTAGGATCTCAGTCCACATTCTCAAGCATGCCATGTGACGTAAGAAGAGTCACTGTAGTCTTGCTATCAAGGACTCGTCAAACGTTAACTCCACTCTGCACACGTAGCAACTACAACACAAAATGACTACTCTTCAGATTTACGACGATTTTCAATTACAATTAAGCCTCGAACTTGAGACGCTTGTTTCACAGTTACAACCCTTTAGAGATCTAAAGGTACTGTTTGTTATGGCATATATACTTTGATCCTTGCAGCAGCATTGATGTCCTACCGATCCAAAACATTCGCTCGTAGTAATTCAAAAGCAGCACTTGCCTTGACAATCCTGTTAGGGACCACAGAATCGATAATAGCTTCTCTGGTAAGGGTACTGCCAAGGTAGATAAGCTGTCAACTGTCTTTTGGTGTTGAGTCCGCACGGCGATGAGCGGCTCGTTGTAGGACTTCCAGAAAGCAGGTAGAACTATTACTTCTGTTTTCTTTGCGTTAACCATCAGCCCAATGTTACTACACGCAGTTGAATACTCATCCTTGGTGACTTGCATGTCCTGTTCTGAGCATTTGTTAATGGCACAGTTATCATCAGAGATGAAATCTAATAATGAATATGTCTTTTCCCTTTGTGGGGACCGCATATTGAACAGCTGTGCATACGCCCTGTATCTGGTATGTACGCCAATGGCACCGCCTTCATTTTCAGGATTCCTCTGTTGGAAATGTCAAAGGCATTGACCAGGTCAACAAAAGTCGTGTACAAATACTGTTCCTGACATTTCTTCAGTAATTGACGAGTTTGAAATATCACGTCAACCGTTCCCCGACGACCAGTTGGAACACCACAATGACTCTCCGGGAGTTTCTCCTGATCGAGATGAACTGTGAAGCGGTTGAGCAAGACCCGAGACAGGATTTGTTCATTGATCAATAGAATGAAGATTCTCCCTGTGTTAGTCACAAGATTGATGATTGCCATTGTATTTGAACGTGTGGATAATTGTGATATATTTAAGTTTCTGTGGTAAATGACCTGCGTCCCACATTGAGCGAAAGAGATATGTTAGCTTATACAGCAGCATGGGTCCTCCTTTTTTCGAACCCCAGCAAGAATAGCATCTTCCACAGATGTCTTGTCTCTGGATATAAGATTGATTTGCTTTCTCGACCTCATCTCAAGCAAATCAATTCTGTCTTTTATAGCAAACTGAGACATGCATGCAATTGATTGCTCTCTGATTGATGCGGACAGATTAGCACTAAAATGGTTTACTCGGCTCTTCAGAATATGTACTTTCTCTGGCTAATTAAGTAAAGAAGGTGAGTAATAGGACCGGGAACTGTATTAAAAGCATCGTGAAACCACTTCGAGATGTTTATGTCTTCATATTGCTAGATTTCATCTGCCTTGCTGTTGAGCCAGGAATCCTGCATAGCCCTGACCTTGTTCTGGACAATCCTGTGGATATTGGTGACAGCTGACATTTCAGGAGGGGTGGCTTTAGTGGATCCTTAGCAGACGATGTTTTTCATCCATCAGTCAGTATAGCGTCATCATTCTGATAAATCCGGCCAGGGTTGCTGTGAACCACATGTTCCAAATACTCAGAAGCAGTAGAGTAGACATCATCCATCTAGAAATTCTAATTCATCCTCCACTATGTTCAAACAGAACTGTGTTTCAGTCAGTCGGATGTCCAGTACACTGGAAAATCTTTGGCACGGGGTTAGGTTTGTAGTTTGTAAATGTTAAGTCTCTTCATAGGTGCCCAATCTTGATGACGTCTCTTTTGCTCTTTATAAAGATTACGCTTTTGTAGAGCCGAAAACGAAGACGAAAGTGCGCTGACATTATAACAATTTGACGAAGAGAGATAGAAGCCGAATACTGAATAAGAGTTCAGATACTATAGGAAATAGGTTTGCAGCGTGCGAAGTGGAGGGAGTTTGTTGCTGCACCGAAATAAAAAAGACACAGGTTGAGATGGTTACCAACTGCATTGTAAGAAATCGATCAAATATATAGGGACACAAAAAGAATAAAATACCATAAGTGACTGCTTCGCTAGTCATAGTTCAAATTTACAAGTAAATACAAAACTATAACTGACTGCATAGTCCTTCATAGATAAAATTTACAAGGAAATAAAAAAACTATAACTGACTGCATAGTCGTTCATAGATCAAATTTACAACAACAAAAAAAAAACATGCCTGACTAGATACATTGTCAGTCATCGATCAAGTATTCAAGAGGAAGAAGAACCATCACTGACAATGTGGATATAGTAAGGTTACCATCAGTTGTAGTGATAATTCAACTTATCTGACGACATATCGTTTCACAATGTAGTAACATCACATAATAAATATACACAATAAGAGGAATAACAGACTATCATCACCATCGTCATCCCCATCACTATCACCATCATCATCATCACCATCATCATCCCCATCACCTTCATCATCATCACGAACATAACCATCATCATCATCCCCATCGCCATCATCATCATCACCATCATCCTCATCATCATCATCATCCCAATCATCCCATCACCATCATCCCCATCGCCATCATCATCATCCCCATCACCATCATCATCATCACCATCACCATCATCACCATCATCATCATCACCATCATCATCATCACCATCATCATCATCCCCATTACCATCATCACCATCATCACATCATCATCACCATCATCATCATCACCATCATCATCACCATCATCACATCATCATCACCATCATCATCATCACCATCATCATCACCATCATCACATCATCATCACCATCATTATCATCACCATCATCACGATCATCATCATCACCATCATCACGATCATCATCATCACCATCATCACGATCATCATCATCACCATCATCACATCATCACCATCATCACATCACCATCATTATTCCCATTATTTGCACCAATGTGAGGCATATGTAATCCATGCAAGCAGCTGGACTCTCTAAAAGTAACATGTTCCCAAGCATGTGCAGTCATTCACCGTTACTTTCCAATAGAGCGATTGGGTTATCCGTATAGCTATTCCATCTTCAAGAAGACTGTACCCAATTGTTTGCAGTAGCTGAATATAATGGCACGTTCCCCAAGCACAGCCCTGTTTAGTTGTTTTCTACAGTATGATTTGAAGGGGACAGTAGCCCTATTTTTTTCATCACTGGTGTAACTATCAGCGAGTTATAAATAGTCGTGGTAGACAATTGATTAACTTCTTGATTCCTACAGGGATTCTACATTAGATTTCCTGGCTAAACACTCAATGATGCAACGTGTTTTCCAAGGTTTCACTTAGCCTTACGATAACCATGGTAGCTAGAGACGTACTGAAAGGCGAAAGGACAGCATTCATGTGACAATACTTTTAGGTTATCTCAATACATAATGTACACTATGTGTCACGCTACATGAGTTAACGATAAATACATATATATTCATAAGTTAACATCAACATGTAGAAAGCTAAACAGATAGAAACGTAAGAATAGAACACAATGTCAAGAAATAGTTCAACAGAAAAAAAAATTAAATAAAAAACATTATCAAGTACAAAGTTAAACTCAATAAAACGTAAAATAAGAAGACATTTTCAAGAAAAACGATATAAAGACAATAGCATAACAAAGTAAACATTACATTTTCAAGTAACAAATATAAACAGGCGAAAACATAAAATGGTAAACAATATCAAGTAAAAAGTTAAACATGCACAAAAATGTAAAATAGGAAACAATATCACATGAAACAATAAACAAGAAAAATATCATTTACATAGTAAACATTATCAAGTAGAAATCCAAACAAACAATAACGTAGAACAAAATTAACATTATCAAGAGAAAACCGAACAGAAAATAACGTAAAATAATCAATATTATCACGTAAAAAATCAGCCAGAAAATAACGTAAAATAATAAATACTTTCACGTAAAAAACCAGCCAACAAATAACGTAAAATAATAAATACTTTCGTATAAAAAACTGGCCAAAAATAACGTAAAAGGATAAATATTATCACCCTTAAAAATCCAGAAAAACAATAAAATAAAAGAGACATTATCAAGTAGAAAACCAGATAATAGCGTAACAGTGCAGAATATGCTAATATAACAAGTACATTAAGCAGCCTGCGGGAACCTGCCAGTACATCTTCATTAGTGTACATACAGTCTAATACCAGTAGGAGTGCAGGGTCACAACTACAGTCTGCCTTGTTGCAGGAAGCCTGCGTTTTACCATATATGTGGTGTTGTGGAGGTAGTTACTATAACACTTTAACATAACGAGGTTGTTATTCACACGCACTCTAACCTAGTCATCACTTAACACATACGTAGTAGCATGGAATGATTTTATTCCTTGCCATTTAAAGACCATGTGATCAACCCGGGGCTTCCGTTCCGTGGCGAAGTGATTAAGCCGTCGGTCTCGTGATCAGGTAGTGTGGGTTCGACTCCGGACTCCGCCGTCTTTTTCACGGATGCTTGATGCGAAGTCCTCTGCATCTCGTAGTCGCCACATAGTCGTCTTGTCCTTTACTTGCCACTGGGGTCGGGCGGCACGAGACGAGAGAGTGAGGATAAAAAGTAGCTCAGTTAATCCTTACTAAAAATAGCGCTAGCAAAATAAATTATGCCATCATCGTCTACAATGGACGGCGGCCTTTGCCTTTTGAGCAACCCGGCGATATTCTGATAAGTTTATTTCTTCACGCTAAGTTTATTTATAGATCAAAATGTTACAGAAAGATCCTCAGAATACCCTGGAAGGAGAAAAAGACAAATGTAGACATTCGGCAAGAGTGGAGCATACAGGAGAACTGGTTTATCAATTCCATTATGGCCAGAAAATGTAAATACTTTGGTCACATCAAGAGACACACCGGTCTTGAGAGAACAGTGATGGAAGGTATGGTGCCAGGCAAAAGAAGACCAAAAAGACAATGGTACCAAGGTATCCATAAATGCATGGTTATGACTGTCGGAGGCTTGAGTTTTGGCAAGGGAAAGAGTTTCTTTCAGACAGACTGTGATGGGAGCGACGTTCTATAAAGAACATGCTACATGATAATGATATATACATGTGTGTGTGTGTGTGTGTGCGCGCGCGCGCGCGCTCGCATATGTGTTTTAGTCCGACCTGTTTTAAATAGTTACCTTTGATAACCTGAATACAATTTTCTATAACTGAAAATACCATGTATGTGATTGAAATCTGTCCTTCGCCAAGAGAAGATGTTTCTTTACTGAACAACTTAGCGACTGTGGATTGGGGTACAGAGGGCTTTATTCTTCCCAAGGGGTTCGCGATTGTTCTTCTAATCTGAACAACTAAAAGATAAGATTATGTTAAGGTCTACCAACGTGACGTGTTTCTTCACATTATGCAGCAGTTCTCAGAAACTGAGTAGCACCTGGAGATCAGTGATTATTTTGTTCGATGTCACGACTTATCGATATTATTGTTACATAGTCATCCCTTGTGCATCGACTCAATCAGTTGAAGACATGTAGTTGTTGTCACCAAAATGACTTCAACCAAATGGCCAACGGTTGTTTTGTTAAATGACATAGTTTATCGACCATACGCTTTTGAATTTGGATTGACGTAATGAATATTTGATGAGCGTCAGCATTACTTTCGTTCACATTAAAGCATGCTGCTGCAAATCTTATTGATGTATTGTCATTAGTACGAATGTTTCCGTCGATAGTGGTACGGTGACGCAATCTTGTGCACAATGTGAAGACTATTCAATGGCATTCAACTCAAACTACATACGTATGGAATAAAGCCAAAGTCACACGTGATGGAGGGCAAGCGGGCAAGTTGTTACTGGCACATGATTGGATCTCTGGGAAAAATGTCAACATCTTGGGCGTTAGCCCCGAAAAGGACGTTGTAACGCTGTTCCGTAGTTTACAGCGAGGCTGTGATATCTGCGCTTTTCAGCCCGACACATCCGATTCCAGCAATCTTTTCTGGGTACTGGTATGCCTTCCCACAGCGATCCTTATTCTCTTAGCCAGAATACACTTGTTGTTGTTATCCCATAGCTGCTGAGTAAGCCAGCTCTTGGCAGCCCAATGCCATTCTTATATAGGTACTGGTCTTCTTCAGTTGTGTCACTACTCCGTACAGTGTGTTGGTAATTGTCGGCAGTGCTTGTAAAAATATTTTCCTCATGTCCGCAACCTCCTTGTACTCAATGAGTAGATGTCGAACTGTTTAATCGGCAGTCGAGCAGTGTCAACACAAGGGCAGGTGCTGGAGATTGATACAGTTCAAGTGGCTATTGACCTGTTCGGAACTGAAAGATGAGACTTTGATCTCTTCCATGTAGATTATTTATGACATCGTTACTTTTTGGCTATGACATTTCTCTAAATACACTGCGACCTGTTGTTTCCGTCGCACACCTGTTCATCCAGATTTCCCGAGTTATTATTCTTAATAATTCGATTTACTGTGTGGTTATTGCAGGGTCTTTTCAATTGTTGTTTCGAGGCTCCTGTTTTTGCCAATCTGTCGACCATATCGTTCCCTAGTAGCCCACTATGTCCAGGGATCCATTGCAGGTGATATTTATCCCGTGGGAAGTGATGATGTTGATCGCCCTCCCCACCAAGAATATCTCCTTCTCTTTGTATGGGATGTTCTTCAGCGCCTCCAGAACCGACCTGAAGTCACTAACAATCACAAAATCCATCTGCAACAATTCGCCCAAGTCAAACTGTTGGTACAAAATCTCAACTGCAGTTTTTATAGACTCGGCCTCCGCTTCATCGTTTGAACGGTTTTTGCCACATGAATCACAAAACTCGTAAATGGACTCATCCTGTTATTTCATATGGATTCCATACCCTGCAGAAGAGGTAGACTGTAGTAGAGGTTTGAATGCTGATCCATTCGTATAGACCAGGACTGCAGATTTTGGGTAGCGAGAGACTGTCTTCAAGGCACATATCTTCAGGTTATTAGGTGTGGTCTCCTTGGTGGCTGCCTTTTATGTCAGGTGTTTTTTTATGACTGGCCGGGAAAGATGTTCCCAAGTGGGTGGTCCAAGAAACTTATATTTCGTTTATCTCTCCTCTGGTAGATAGTGAATATGAATATGGCTTTTCTTCTCTGCTACATCCAGCAGGGACAGACAATTGCTTCAATCTTCTCTTTTGCTTTCAAGTGTGTATTTTTATCCTATTTGGATGGTTATTTTCTTGTCTTTTGTATCTCTCTACCGCTTCAGTCTGTGCCCCCCCCCCCCTTTCTCCTGATATCTAGCGGTTCTATGTTAGCGCTCTATCTCACACGCCGCTGTAGGTGTTGATCTCATTCCCCCACAAATTAGTCTGAGAGTTTGATTCTGCACCAGGTCAATAGATGAGATGTTATTTGTACTCATAGTGGTCTGTATGAGAAGGCTGTAGTACATCACCGGTCGTCCATAACCATGGCATAGTTGCAAAATTTTTTTTATATAAGCTCCCCAATTTGTACTAGCAGGCCTTTCGATTAAATTAAGTTTAAACTCTTGGTTGCTTTATTTCTGACATCGCAGTTGTGGCCGCCAAATTTGAACTGTCTAGTGTTACTCCCAGATAAACTGGTGTATCCTCTTTTACGAGTAATTCTCCATTAATTTTTATGTTAATGGATCTCGTTGCCTCTTGACTGCGATAGAAGATGGTGTATATGGTTTACTGTGTATTTATCTTTAGTTTCCACAGTTTACAGTATACTAAAATTGTTAGTAGCGCTCTGTTGGTCTTGGCTTTTGCCAAAATGGGATATTTCTCGGTGGTCAATATGGCAAGATCATCAGCAAACAATTCTTTTGACACGTTAAGATGTCTAGTGAGGTCATTTATATAGATTAGGAAAAGAGTGCAGTTTAGAGGAGAGCCCTGTGGCAGTCCTTCTTCTAACGTTCTTTTACTCGATGTTGCTCCTGCAAAGTTGGTATCTTTGGTTCTATTGGTCAGGAAGGCCTGTATCCATTTGATCAGCTTTCCTTCTATTCCCATTTTTCTCATTTTCATCAAAAGGCCCTTCCTCCAGACTCTGTCATATGCCTGCTGTAGATAAATAAACACTGCTAGTGTGTTTTTTCCATCCATCACACGTTGTGTAAACCTAAAGAGGGGATCATCCGTGCGGTGTCCACGCCTGAACCCTGCCTGGTTTATATCAAGGACGCTTTTTTCTTCCATCCACCAATATGCAAGAGTCTGTTGTTTACCATTCTTTCAACCCCTTTACCCAAACATGAGGTGAGCGACACAGGTCTATAGCTTCCAGGTGTTCCTGTTTGTTTCCCTTCCTTCAGTATGGGCTTGATAGTTGCTGATAGCCATATTGATGCAACTGTCCTTCATCCCATGTTCTATTAATAAACTATATAAGTACATCTTTCGCCTTTGGTCTTAATTTACTTATTATCTCATTTTTAACTTTATCTAGTCCTGGTGCTTGATTTTTTCCAGTTTCCTCATCGCCATGCTCAATTCTTGTGAAGTGAAGGGATTTTTAAAGGCAGCTATATCGGTGGAGTCGATGTTAAACCAGACTACACTACTGCAACCTGTTCTAGGGCCTCCGCTTAGAGCCCGAAAAGAGTCTCTGTCAGTTGTTGATCGCTGACCCTGATGCAAGCAGCCATCTATGAGTTTCTGGTTGCTATCAGCTCATTCCCTTTGGTTCAGAAAATGTTTGAAGTTTGAGAGCTGAAGTTTGAGATCTGCATTATTTGATCTTGCTCCCACTATTTCACGTAACAATGCATTCCAAACAATCAACACTATGACTAAAAAAATATTTCCTTATATCTAATCTTGACATTTCTTTAATTAATTTATAACTATGTTCTTTTGTTTTTGCAGCCGGCTATACTTTGAAAAACTATGTTATAGTTTAATTTATATATAGTGCATTGTTTCTAGAACTTGTTTTTACTTCGATATGTTACTCTAATTGAGAAAAGCGCTTAACCTATCTTAATGAATGGTATGGATACATTAATTGATGAGTGTTTCTACGTCCTCTTAGTCACCTCCTACTACTTGTTTTCAATGTGACTATAGGCCTGCTTTTGTCCCTTTCGCACAAACAGAGAACTCCCAGAAACAATCAGGCAAACATGCTTCTCCTGGATATAAGCAAACACTTGTTTAATAAAATATCAGCAAGCGCATGATTGAATTTGAAAAGCTATAACGGTATAGTAGGATCTGGAAAATCTAATCGATAATAATTAATGAGCTCGGTCTTGAAACATGCACATCTTTGCGTGCCAAGAACTGTAGAAGCTAATGACATTAAGAGACATGGGCCTAGGAAATGCAGCTCAGAACTGAGAGTCATTTTCGAAGATTCTGACGTCATGACTGACACCGTGTGGCCTCACATAATTTTCAGATTAGATCAAACTAAAAGAATTGATTTTAATAATAAAACGACGTGGCTGTCCTTGTTTTTAAGTTCAGAATTGATTTTGTACAATCGCTTTATGTAACATCAAACAATTTTACAGATAATTTATCACGACAGCGCAATTTAAATGAAAAAGTCAATATTTTATCTCTTCTGATGTCCGCACAAATAAAATCACGTAGACGTGGTTGTCTTGCTGGACGTCTGCGTCAAAATATCTGTGTGCACTTGTGTTGTTGATCTTTTCTACGACTTTCTTTAACATGATGAGATTGGTAGCTTCATGTACTTTTCTTATTCGCTTTTTACAGCATGGGCATGGTGCAGTAGTGCTTTGCTTTCATCTCCAATACGGAATAATAAAGGCCTGCACTATTTTAACATATTTAATTAATAAAAACTATGCAAAGAAGTGAAAAAAGATTTACAGATAATTTCATACATTTTTCTTAAATTCATTAGTATTTAAAAAAGTAAAGGTAGTCCCAAAGGAGACACTACTGTCCGGGATAAAGTGTTAGACACTACACATTACACGGTCGTAGCTTGTTTATGAGGCGGTATGATCAGTTCATCGTGATTATTGTATAAATGGTACGAGCGTGTCAGTAAATAGGTCACACATATTTACGAGAAAAAATAAATGAGATACGAATTTGAAAACCATTTATTATTGCATTTGTACTGTCCCTTATTTCTGAACATATTTTCCATGAACATTGATACACTTATACCACCGCTTTATCGATGCATCAAAGCAGTTGTCTGGGCACCCACCGTTAGCGTACTTTCCGGAAATTCGATCGACCATTTGCATAAAAAAAACACTTTTACAGCTGCTGCACGTCCTTTCTCGCCTGACTCGCCTGTCAGTTCGACTCATCTTACCCCACACGCTGCACGAATGATTTTCTTGCAATCTAAACAGGACGACCGTGTCAGGATTCATCAACAATTTGTGAGCGTTCTTGAGAAAATATATATCGACCAAGTTATTCACCGCTTTACGCGACAAACACTTCTCACCGCAAAAGGGAAGCATTTCATTACGAATATCATTTACAGAGCGTATATCCCCCCCCCCCCCCCCACCTTTCCTCATTCCATAAAAACCATCGAAGATCTTTGATTATACACTCTGTGACCAGGGACGCCATTTTATGCACACGTGCATGCAACACTTAGCGCCTGCTGCCTAAAGTAATCAGAAAACTGAATGTTTCTGCCACCTAATGACGCTTTTATAAACTTCCAACTACATTTTTCATCTATCCCTTATCGATTTGTGACCTACTTACTGACTTACCCTCCTAATAACGTGTCTGTGACAAAGAACATGATCACGGAGAGATGATTGGAGAGAGAGAAAGAGAGAGATTGGAGATAAAGTAGAGATTCTTATCAATATTACCAGACTTGCAGTTGATTGGAACAGACATTGGTAGGAAATGGTGGGGAGACCAGAGAACACCTGCTAAAGATTAGCGGAGCAGAATGTCTGAAGGAAATCTTAATAGCATAGTTTAAGAAGACGGTACAAAATAGAAATACAATGCAGAGAATCAGCTGCAGCGCCGTGTTCTAAAGAGCAGTAGTTGTTGTTGTTTGAACGCCCTGAAAACGTTAAGTATCGGGTTGTCGTAGCTTTCTTACACCTCGAGCGCGCTGATGAAAGCTGACCGAGGTCCTCCAGGCGGTTGTGCTATGCTTGGCTTCATCTGCGTGTCCCACACTGCTACGTGGATCACGACGATTTCATACCCCGTTAGCCAGGTTGCCATGAAAACAGCTCGTTTCCAGGGAGGGCTGCTAGGAAGTCAAGGTGAGGGTCTTGACCAGTATATTTTGCTTGACCAGACGTTAGTCTTCCTTCCCCCAAAGACGAGTAGGATTAATTAAGTCAAAACAAATCGACAATGTGTGTGTGTGTATGTGTTTGCGAGAGAGTGTGTGTGTGTGTGTGAGTGAGTTTGTTCATATATATATATATATATATGGATGTGTGTGTGTGTGTTAGTGTGAGTGTGTGTTTATATATATATAAATATATATATATATATATATATATATATATGTGTGTGTGTGTGTGTGAGTGTGTGTGTATATATATATATATATATATGTGTGTGTGTGTGTGAGTGTGAGTGTGTAAATAGTGAATATTCACTCACATTTACGATGTTCTTCAAGCCTTAATTACGTAAATATGATCTAATGGTACGTAGCTTGGTATTTGCGTGAGGATATCAAATATCATTTTTTGAATCGTTAACGTCTGTCGGATCAACCCAGCATCAAAAATGAGGTACCAGATCAAGTCTTGGAAGTTAACACGTTTTCATTAAACAAATTTCTACGTTATATTATGTCAAGCAGAACCGACAGCACTGCACTCGGATAGACCTATATTTTCTCACTATCTTGAAGTGGATGGCAATGAATATGGATAATTTTGGAATCATTTTGCGCGCTGAATGTACACACTACTATTCAGCCCTCATATGTGCCCCTCCCTGAATGGCTTACGTTTGATTAAAAACTACAAGTGTTTATTGGTGATTTATTAATTGCGGTGTTTATAATCTATAAGGTTGTTTCAACGAATGTCACTATGTAACCGTATCTATATCGAGGAGCGTTTGGAAAGAATGGTATGATGCTTGCCTGCTTACTGACAAAACAACGGATCGAATCCCCGGTAAGGTAGAATTGTTGTTTTTTGTGGAGGTGAAATAAGCATTGCCAGTACACAATATGGCTACAGAAGCGACCTGTTGTCCGCTTCATGTCTGAGTATAACATAAAAGACTCGGTAGTTAAAAAAGTCACGTTTTGCTAAAACAATGTCGCAACATTTCTATTCTGCAAATATATATTTTTCCTGAATACAATTTATTTAGGTGTCTCTTGCTTGAATCTCTCCTGATGTTGCAATGCTGACAATCGAATCCGATAGAATGTCAAATTAATTATGCAAGTTATATGGTGACAGACAAAAACTCCAAAATTTCAAAAAAGAACAATAGTGTCCTATACTAAGTTGAGTTTATGACGTATATGCTTTGCTGTGGCGTCTATGTACTGTATTCTATGGAAGCAAAGACTTGCATGTTTTAAAACTGACTTGACAACGATTATTGCTTGGATAGCCTTACCCTTTCAATCAGCCCTTCAAGCTCACATATTATTAAATAATTCCCATCTTACATCTCAGGGAAACTGAGTATTCCCGCCTCCTGTTTTACAGGGAAACTGAGTATTCCCGCCTCCTGTCTTACATCTCAGAGAAACTGAGTATTCCCGCCTCCTGTTTTACAGGGAAACTGAGTATTCCCGCCTCCTGTTTTACATCTCAGGGAAACTGAGTATTCCCGCCTCCTGTTTTACAGGGAACCTGAGTATTCCCGCCTCCTGTTTTACATCTCAGGGAAACTGAGTATTCCCGCCTCCTGTTTTACATCTCAGGGAAACTGAGTATTCCCGCCTCTTGTTTTACATCTCAGGGAAACTGAGTATTCCCGCCTCCTGTCTTACATCTCAGGGAAACTGAGTATTCTCGCCTCCTGTCTTACATCTCAGGGAAACTGATTATTCCCACCTCCTGTCTTACATCTCAGGGAAACTGAGTATTTCCGCCTCCTGTCTTACATCTCAGGGAAACTGAGTATTCCCGCCTCCTGTCTTACATCTCAGGGAAACTGAGTATTCCCGCCTCCTGTCTTACATCTCAGGGAAACTGAGTATTCCCGCCTCCTGTCTTACATCTCAGAGAAACTGAGTATTCCCGCCTCCTGTTTTACAGGGAACTTGAGTATTCCCGCCTCCTGTCTTACATCTCAGGGAAACTGAGTATTCCCGCCTCCTGTTTTACATCTCAGGGAAACTGAGTATTCCCGCCTCTTGTTTTACATCTCAGGGAAACTGAGTATTCCCGCCTCCTGTTTTCCATCTCAGGGAAACTGAGTATTCCCGCCTCCTGTCTTACATCTCAGGGAAACTGAGTATTCCCGCATCCTGTCTCACATCTCAGGAAAACTGAGTATTCCCGACTCCTGTCTTACATCTCAGGGAAACTGAGTATTCCCGCCTCCTGTCTTACATCTCAGGGAAACTGAGTATTCCCGCCTCCTGTCTTACATCTCAGGGAAACTGAGTATTCCCGCCTTCTGTCTTACATCTCAGGGAAATTGAGTATTCCCGCCTCCTGTCTTACATCTCAGGGAAACTGAGTATTCCCGCCTCCTGTCTTACATCTCAGAGAAACTGAGTATTCCCGCCTCCTGTCTTACATCTCAGAGAAACTGAGTATTCCCGCCTCCTGTCCTACATCTCAGAGAAACTGAGTATTCCCGCCTCCTGTCCTACATCTCAGAGAAACTGAGTATTCCTGCCTCCTTTCTTACATCTCAGAGAATCTGAGTATTCCCGCCTCCTGTCTTGCATCTCAGAGAAACTGAGTATTCCCGCCTCCTGTCTTACATCTCAGAGAAACTGAGTATTCCCGCCTCCTGTCTTACATCTCAGAGAAACTGAGTATTCCCGCCTCCTGTCTTACATCTCAGAGAAACTGAGTATTCCCGCCTCTCGTTAAATTTGCACTATAAATATATTATCTTTTGCTGATCTGTGTCCCTGAGAAGCTTAAGCGTTGCAGTTACATCTTTAGGGGCGACAACTATTATAATGCTTATCCTGTACTTCTTAATTTGGCTGTCTTCACGACTGAGCAGGATCAATTAGATCGCTAAAGCTTTCACGTCGTCCCTTAACTGTAAGTGAAATTGGTTCTCGAGAATTTACGTTAACAATCATTTGAGAGCTCATATATATCCCTAGAGCAGTCTTAATATTTAGGGTTTTCTTGGCAAAGATGGAGAAAGCTACATGGTTTAAATGATTACATATATCTGTTTTGGACGTTGCGTAAGTGCACCACAAGCATTCAATCGTTCCAGAACGTTCTGTATGTGTCCCCATTTAATATTCAGAAAATGTAAGCGAGTTATGCTTATTCAAGTTAAATATATCTTCCATTCTAATTAAAGATGACCGGTGTAGTATTCCAGAACGCTCTTCCCCTTCTTCATCTTCGTTCGTTCTCAATCTCCCGCTATCAAGCCCTGACCGTTCTCAATCTCCCGCTATCAAGCCCTGACCGTTCTCAATCTCCCGCTATCAAGACCTGACCGTTCTCAATCTCCCGCTATCAAGCCCTGACCGTTCTCAATCTCGCCCTACCAAGCCCTGGACAGGGTTTTGCAAGTAGCAGGATGTAGTCCGAGAAACAGAATGCGTTGTGTCGCTAGTTTACAACTTGACTGCGATATTTGCACCTTTCGGTCCGACACATCCCTCTTTGGCAGCCAGAACGCTCTGTGTATGATATAGATGAGAATAGGACCATTGCAACACTGCCGAATGTGGAGTAGCCTTCTTGGCTAGTAAGAAATCTCTAGAAACAATACCCCATAGACGATATATGAATCAAAGACGGAGTGACCTGTTTTCTCCACGATTGAAGAATATAAGAAGTAACTAAAAACACTTTAACACAGAAACACTAATCCGAGAACATTCACAAATCAAATGTTCAGAGAGTACACTTGACGTTTGTGAAGTGTCATTCTAGAAGTCTGGATCCATTACTTATTAGGCTGTTGATTTCTAAAGACAGTCATAAATACCATCAAAATGATTTCTAAAGACAGTCATAAATACCACCATAATGATTTCTAAAGACGGTCATAAATACCACCATAATGATTTTTAAAGACGGTCATAAATACCACCAAAAATAATTCTAAAAACGGTCATAAATATCCCCAAAATACGAATATTTTTACATCTTTAAAGGACCCAAACAAAATGGCCATGTTAAATGCGTAATAATTCAGCGAAATAATTGTGGGAAACTGAAAAAATAAAGTAAAGACCAACAATGTGTCAGCAATAAAAAACATTTAGATTGCTTGTATGGAGCTTAAAAGAAAACAAATATTAAGAAATATAAGCGATATAAATATAGTTGCCTAATTCAATTTACTGAAAATGTTCTGTCCACCTGAGTCACCAAGTAACGCGTGGAGCTTTGTTCTAATCCTATGTTGCTGCTGCATTTCTGTTATGTGACTCTTCCTTGTGCCTTGAAACTAGATCTTCTTGTTGTTTTTCCGTCCAGTGGTAGCTGAACAGATTAAATACTCTTAAGATGACTGAACCATCTTCATCTCTTTCAGCGCATGGAATAGTACTCATCATATTTCTAATGTCATCTTTTGTGATTTTTTTTTCTTTCCATGTGACACCAATCACCTTTCTCATGCATCTCATTTCACGTCGTCATTTTCCTATCCTGTGCCTTCGAGAAGGATCGTGTCTAAAGTGGATTAAATACGAGTATTTTATTAGTTGTCATCATCATCATCATCATCATCATATAGCATGTCCTTTGCAGAACAAGGCTCTCATGAGAGACTGTCTGAAGGAAACTCTGCCTTACGCCAGTCTTCTGGCCTACTCCAAGGTCAAATCCAGCGTCTCATTGACGTCCTGAGTCCATCGTCTTCTCGGTCGGCCTCTGCCTCTCTTTCCAATGACCATGCCATCCATAACCACTTTCTCCAGTCCGTTGTGTCATTTTACCTGTCCAAAAAACCTCAGTTTTGCGGGTCATTACATCATTTATGAGCCAATTCTCCTCCACATCCAGGTCTTGCCGGATGGATTTGTTTCTTTCTTACTTTGTCCACTGGATTTTCAGGACTCTTCTGTAGCACTGTGTCTCAAAAGCACCGACCTTCGCTCTTATTGTTTTTGTAATTGTCCATGTTTCACCTCCATAGATTGCGATAGGAAAAATGCATGTTCTTATGATCTTGCGTTATAGTTCCTTGTTTGTATTATGCCATAGGTTCTGCATATTCCTTAACTTCTGCATTGCTATCGTCAGTTGTCACGAAAACAGATTTCTGCCATGAATTTCTCCAAGGTTACCATTCTCCGTAAACATGCTCTCCATGACCTTGAACGCTCGGTTGTGTTTCGGTATGGTAATGTTTACATGTCAATACAGTGAACATGATGTTTAGCTTATCCTCAAAGTGTCCGTATTTGATATTGTTAATTTTAATATTAATATTATATTTGTCACATACTATGCCAAGTGAATCATTTGAATTTGCATTCTTTCGTCATTCTAAAAAATTAGGTTTTTGTCGTCTGCAAAAAAAAAAAAAAATATGTTCGTATTCAGTTGAGTTGTTTGCTTTCTGTATTGTGTTGAGTTCTTAGCGTTTTGTGTTGTATTGTATTGAGTTTTTCGCTTTCTGTGTTGTGTTGTATTGAGTTGAGTTCTTCGCTTTCTGTGTTGTGTTGTATTGAGTTCTTCGCTTTCTGTGTTGTGTTGTATTGAGTTCTTCGCTTTCTGTGTTGTATTGAGTTGAGTTCTTCGTTTTCTGTGTTGTGTTGTATTGAGTTAAGTTCTTCGCTTTCTGTGTTGTGTTGAGTTGAGTTCTTCACTTTCTGTGTTGTATTGAGTTGAGTTCTTCGCTTTCTGTGTTGTATTGAGTTGAGTTCTTCGCTTTCTGTGTTGTATTGAGTTGAATTCTTCACTTTATGTGTTGTATTGAGTTGAGCTCTTCACTTTCTGTGTTGTATTGAGTTGAGTTCTTCGCTTTCTGTGTTGTATTGTATTGAGTTCTTCGCGTTCTGTATTGTATTGTATTGAGTTCTTCACTTTCTGTGTTGTATTATATTGAGTTCTTCGCTCTCTGTGTTGTATTGAGTTGAGTTCTTCGCTTTCTGTGTTGTATTTAATTCTTTGTTTTCTGTGTTGTATTGAATTCCTCGCATTATGTGTTTTATATTGAGAAAATTTTTCGCGTTCTGTGTTGTATTGAATTCTTCGCTTTATGTGTTGTATTGAGTTGAGTGCTTCGCTTTCTCTGTTATATTGCGTTGAGTTCTCCGCTTTCTGTGTTGTATTGAATTCTTCGCTTTCTGTGTTATATTGCGTTGAGTTCTTCGCTTTCTGTGTTGTATTGAATTCTTCGCTTTATGTGTTGTATTGAGTTGTTCTCCGCTTTCTGTGTTGTATTGAATTCTTCGCTTTCTGTGTTATATTGCATTGAGTTCTTCGCTTTCTGTGTTGTATTGAATTCTTCGCTTTATGTGTTGTATTGAGTTGTTCTCCGCTTTCTGTGTTGTATTTAATTTTTCGCAATATGTATTGAATTCTTCGCATTCTGTGTAGTAGTTCTTACTTTTCGCGTTGTATTGAGTTCTTCGCTTTCTGTGTTATATTGATTTAAACTCTTTCCTTTCTGTTTTGTATTGAGTTGAGTTTTTCGCTTTCTGTGTTGTATTGAGTTGAGTTCTTCGCTTTCTGTGTTGTATTGAGTTGAGTTCTTCGCTTTCTGTGTTGTATTGTATTGAGTTCTTCGCGTTCTGTATTGTATTGTATTGAGTTCTTCACTTTCTGTGTTGTATTATATTGAGTTCTTCGCTCTCTGTGTTGTATTGAGTTGAGTTCTTCGCTTTCTGTGTTGTATTGAATTCTTCGCTTTATGTGTTGTATTGAGTTGTTATCCGCTTTCTGTGTTGTATTTAAGTTTTCGCAATATGTATTGAATTCTTCGCATTCTGTGTAGTAGTTCTTACTTTTCGCGTTGTATTTAGTTCTTCGCTTTCTGTGTTATATTGATTTAAACTCTTTCCTTTCTGTTTTGTATTGAGTTGAGTTTTTCGCTTTCTGTGTTAAATTTCCTTGCTGGTGTTGCAATTTGAAAAAGTTTATGTCTATATAAACAATGAACAACTTGTGAAAGCACACATATCCGTCTTACTCTTATTGGTATTTCAAACGCTCCTGTGATTCTATCAGCTCCTTTTATTACATTTTGTCAGCTACTCATAATTGTAGAATCTTAGAGAATGAATCGAAGAGCAATAGATGGGAAGAATATATAAGTTTATAAGTCTAAAAAAATAAATAAATAAATAAATAAATAAATAAGAGCAGTACAAACAGCAAAATACGAGGGCATAGAAACACACATTTCTACTGAAGCTTACCATTCTCAGCGGGTGTTGGGTGATAAATAATGTATTCCAAGCACTTGATAAACTCCTCTTGTGTTCTTGCTTGCTGTTCCGTCGCGGAGATATTCACAGGGATCTGACTTTGCTGATAATAGGAAATTAATATATCGATATTAGTTTATTAAAAACACAGATAATCTTCAACTGCTAAGTCGTTCTTCATTGTCTTTTTCTTTTTCACATTTGTTTCGAAAACCCGAAAAAAATACTGTCTTTTATTCATTTATCCTTATCGGCTAATGTTCTAGGGCATTCTTCCAGACTCACAAGATGTACGCAGTAGTGCTGGCATTGTCCGAAGAATGGGTATGGCTGCCTTGTCTATGAACTCACCGCACATAGTTTGGTCCCAGCAGAGACTCTCCATGGAAAACACGCTGCACCCCTACACATTCTGCGTCATTACAAACCTTCTGTATGGCTGCGAAACTTGGATGGTCTTGCAAAAAATCAGAAGAACCTTGAAGCATTCCATATGTGCAATCAGAGGCGCAAAGCTTGGAATCCACTAGTATGGCGTCGTTACCAATATTGAGGTCATCCGATAAATATACTTAGAGAGTATTGTGTCTATGATGGACCGTCGCCGTCTCTTTATTCTCGGTCACGTGGCTCATCCTCCCTAGAATATCCCAGCCCATAGATCCTACACATGGATGTTAAAATCAAGAGTGTAAAAAGATCTTGTCAAAGATGGAGGCGCACCCGAGGTCGTTCGCGCAACATCTGGCTGCAATAAATCGCCTGCACCGCATTATATCTATATGCATCATGAACTGAACTTCAATCGAGGTCACGGACAAAAATGGTCATGGTCACCCACACGAATTATTATTATTATAATTGGGGAGGAAGACTAACCTCTGGTCAGGCACAACATACTGATCAGACATGTTAGTCAGGGTCAGACAAAATTCACTGACCACGACCCTCACCTTGGCTTGCTCGCAGCCCTCCCTGGAAACGAGCTATTTTCATGGCACGCTGGCTTGCGAGGAGGGATCGACGTGATCCCTGTAGCAGTGAGCGACATTCAGATAAAGCCAAGCATATCACATCCGCTCGGAGGACCATGGTCCACCTTCATCAGCACGCTCGGGATGTGAGGAAAGCTGCTGCAACCCGCCGCTTGACGTTCTTTTCAGGGCGTACAAACGAGTATACCTTCTCAATGTGGGCATTCGCAAACAACAACATTATTACTATTATTAGCAGTATAGAGTCTATACTTTCCCGTTGGCTATGCTGGTAATCGTTCATGTCGTTCGTCCATCACGTGTGATGAAGACCACTCTTCTTTGTTCAGCAGTGTGGACAATCTTTTCCAGTTATGTCCCCCGAAGTGGGTAGCATATGCGGTGAAGCAAATCTGTTCAATATGTCAACCTCACTCTGGGCTACCTTTGAGCAGTGGCAAGACATTAACGAGACAACTGGAGATCGCACGGGATATAGATTTTTACTCGCGGTTTACTTAGAGAAGTTTACATGGTACAGTATCAACCATACATATTACCCGGTAAGCGACACAACTTGGGGAAGTTAACATCGTACAATATCAACCATATAATATTAGCTGGTAAGCGACACGACTTGGAAAAGTTCACATTGTACAGTAAGAGCTACATGAAGAGCTGGAATTTCTTTAAAAAAAAATAATTTCAACGATACAGACGACAAGTAAGTAGCAATGTAGAATGAAAGATACGAGAAAATAATGTCCCCAGAACTGAGCAGGAACAGAATAGCCAATCAATATTCTTCTTTGTATAATATATAACTTTACGGAGAATCGATTTGACTGCTCAATAATACTTCTGAGTGTTGTCATTTGATCTCTGCATAATTTCCTTGCTCGGAATCCTCCTAGATTGCTGTTGAGTTTTTAATCAAAAGTTTCAAATACCTAGTCCTTATTATGTTATGTTATGTAATGTTATACAGAATCAGCATTCAGTAGGGTCTTGGTTATCTCTGGTTCACTGACTTTCATGCAAGTAGCTGGTTGCTGTCAGTTCATTTTCTATGCTGCATCGAAAGGAAAAACACTGAAGAAATCATGAGACTACAGGTTAGTATTTAGTTGAAAAGAACTAAACAAAGACACAGATCAAAGCAGCCCCATAACAAACAAGTGTTCTCAGTGGGTCAAGTAAGACAGATCAAAGCAGCCCCATAACAAACAAGTGTTCTCAGTGGGTCAAGTAAGACACAGTTCTCACTTTGCCAGATCATCACTTTTTGTCTAAACTTGTGACCAATTTCTGTTCTCGCCGATCACCTTCCGTAATTCAGATCAGACACGTTTTACAACTCGTTTTTATGCTGGAAAGTGCCTCGACCTAGTCACGAACGTGGTCCATTTTAACCGAGAGACAAGAGCTCTTACCATTATGCCAGTCCTAACATCACATATATATACCTTCTGGACAGACACTGAAGGGAGAAAATACAGACCGGTACGCGCCTTGGCGTCGACCAGTCGAACAAGAACAGTAAAGTTGAAAAATGAGAAATTGAAAAGAATAAAGTTTTTGAACATATTCGAGCAGGGTTAGTGATCACATAACTAAATATACATACACAGGCGGATTACTAAACAATAAAAAGAGTAAGAGAGAAAGAGAGAGAGAGAGAGAGAGAAAGCGAGAGAAAGAGTATACAATGAGGAGATATTTACACAAAAGTGTGGATCGACGTGATTGCCCTAGAAGTGAGCGTCACACAGATGAAGCCAAGCATAACACAATCGCATGGAGGAACACGGTCCACCTTCATCAGCACGCTCGGGATGTAAGGAAAGCTAATTCACCCTGCAACTTAACGCCCTTTTCATGGCGTACAAGAGTTAAAATTGCTCTTCGGGAGCATTAAACAAGAACAACAACAACAATAATATAAATCTTCTGCAAGAGCAGAATATAAATATATAAATATATATATATATATATATATATATATATATATATATATATATATAGCTAGAGAGAGAGAGGGGGGGGGGGGGGGGAGAGGGAGAGAGAGAGAGAGGGGAAAAAAACTACAAAATTGAGACACAAATGTGACATAAAATGGACATTAAATACATATCTCATTGGACACTAGACAATTCACAAACAACTACAGAGCTGAGGCACCATAAACATGCAATAGCAATTGATAGAAACAGGAACATACCACCGTTTACAAAGTTAGGTGTATACATTCCCAATTAGTCATAAAAGCAACGAATTGAACAGCGTGTCAGTAGCACTCGAGTAGGCCAATTATAAATTCCACAAAGTAAGAGTATAATGAATTAGTAATGAATGCAGCAACATATATGGAAACGGAGAGGTTACTTGTTCAAAAAGCAGGAAGCAAACGTCACATAAAAGACAGACATATATGAGAAATAAAGGTCAACATACATTTCAGTGACATGTAGCACATAAGTCTGATGTAACTGAATTAAGTCTATTTCTGTTTGCCAAGAACAGACCAAATCTGTTGGCTGTACGATAGGATCCCCTGTGGAATGAACGGTATGACGACAAGAGAGGAAAATAAATCTGGTTACTTTATAGATAGACTATGCCGCTGTCTATGTGATTATTTGAGACATAAATTGTATGACCACGAGAAAGATCTCAGACAGGCTACAGTTTATGAAGGAAATAAATATGATTGTTTAAGAGCCAATAACGACAACCAAGAAAAAGAAAAGCGAACGAATGATACAAAAAACAGACGTAAACACAATCTACAAAATCATCCAATGACAATAATAACGGATAATGACAACATAACTATATAAAAGCAAGAAAACGGAATAAATGTAACTACGCTACACAACATTAACAGTACAATCATTTTTAGTACACGTGTAGACACATTCAATAGCACACGAATGACATGTTCGGAAATGTGTAATAGGTCTGACAGATAACAAAACGCCAAGTGAAACTAACAGCTGTTTGTGAGACTCTGTAAAACGAGTCAGAGTTATTTTACAAGATTGTATTTCTTTTGCCCTTTAACAAAAGCAAGGTGTTCTACATGTCGTTTCCAAGAAATCTAGACAGGATGTCATAGTTGGCATTTAATCGTGTCATGTTTTTACAAAATGTTCTGTCTCTTTAAACGCTTACCTCTGAATGTCAAGGGAAGGCTAAAGGATACCCCTTACAGAACATTACGCTTACATAATTCCCAAGGACCTATTACTGGGGGGGGGGGGGGGGAACAGAACATGCACATCTTTCTGTACATTCATTCATCATGTAGCATGTCCTTTATAGAACGTGGCTCCCATTGCAGTCTGTTTGAAAGCAACTCATTCCCTTAAAACTCCAGCCTCCACCGCAGTCATATCCAGGCATTCCTGAATATCTTGGTACCATCGTCTTCTTGGTCTACCCCTGCCTCAGTACATTACGTTTACATAATTCCCAAGAACTGCCTACTGGGAGTAACATAATATGTCCAATCCATGTCTATGAATGTAGTAAACGCGACCAAAAAGAGTGCATACGGTTAGCAGCATGTTCATGTCACACAAATCACCACGTGAACTCTGACGCTATTTCGGTCAGGCACAACATACTGATCAAGATGTCACGTTAGGGTCAGGCACAACATACTGATCAAGACGTCGCGTCAGGGTCGTGCACAATATACTGACCAAGATCACTAACACTTTTCCATCCAGCATTCCTTAAAAACAGGCTGTGTGATTAGATCACACCGTTAGTAAATTTTACGATTTGCTCTGAGTATGGGAGGGGGGGGGGGGGGGGGGGGGGTTCTATTCTCGCCTCTCTTGAACAAAGGCTCTTTCAGGTATCAAGCTGGCAGGAGTAATACAATTACACGAAATTATTATCATGTCTGGATCCCGAGGTCTTGTGTTGAGGACAAAGAAAAAAGTCATTAGTTCTAGAGACAAATGCATTGAGGTATAGAATATGCAAATAATCATACCTGAATGTCACATTAATTCTAGAGACAAATCCATTGAGGTATAGAATGTGCAAATAATCATACTTGAATGTCGAATTAATTCTATAGACAAATGCATTGAGGTATAGAATGTGCAAATAATTATACCTGAATGTCGCATTAATTCTAGAGACAAATACAGTGACGCGTGAAAAGTCAGGTAAACAATTTAAATTATTTTCTATATAAATACGGTGAGCAGTGAAATGTGCATGGAAACACATTTACAGTTATTCTAGACATAAATGAAGTGAGAAATGAAATTTTAAAGTAAGCAATTTCTACTTTTCCCTAGATAAATAGAAGGAGGGTTGGAGCGTACAAATAAACACCGATTGTGGCGTAATACCAGAGACACATGCAGTACTTGACTCTCTCTTCTACAATGAGATGTAGAGATCACATTTTCTCAAGAAAGAGAGAGAGAGAGAGAGAGATGGGCATGTGCACAGATACAACAGTGAACATTGTCTTTTTAAAACAGATTGAAGATTTACTATTGAATTTACACATAAGAGATGAACATTTATAACGTAGAACACCTAGATATACTGTAGTGAAAAACGTAGTTGTGGAATATAGAAGACCATTCAAATGTAAGTTTATGGGGGCTCAAATCGAGTGAAATAGGAACAATTACATCAAATACAGAGAATGTTCTCTTTTCAATGATATCAATTCAAGTGCCGTTTCCCCAATGAAGGTTGACTGCATGTGATCTCCAACAAATCTATCTCTCACACACAGACAGACACACAGACAGACACACAGACAACACACAGACAGACACACAGACAGACAGCTGCTCGTTCCTCTCTTGATGTTATCTTCCCCCCCCCCCCCCTTGTAGAACTGCCTACCTCGCGTTGGACTGCCTCAACCTTACCCCCATGTATGGTTATGACAAGTGAGTCATGCCATTTAATGTGGTCAAAATATTTGCTCTGTCGGCTCTTTATATTTTTCAACATTCCTCTTTTCATCCACAGTTTCTTCAGAACTTCTACATTTGTTTGCTTTTGTTCCCATAAAATGCGACCCATTCAACACCAAAACTACTTTGGTATAACACACACATCATCAACAACAAAACTACTTTGGTACCACACACACAACATCATCAACAACAAAACTACTTTGGTATAACACACACATCATCAACAACAAAACAACTTTGGTATAACACACACAACATCATCAACAACAAAACAACTTTGCGACAAAAATGTCTTCCTCAGCAACAATGTCCAGCAAAAATGAGAAAAGCGAGCTAAAACTAAAACTAATGTAAATAATTAAGAAACAACCAATAGTGCTCGAGATTAGGGGAGGAAAAGTGAAATCTATAGAACAAACAATTAACAAGAATCATTACGTTATAGTCAGACATGATCTGGGGACGGCGTGGCCTAGTGGTTAAGTGGGACGGCTTACAACCCGAAAGTACCGAGTTCTATCCCCATCTCAACACCGGCCGTTACCCCGGGAAGCAAACCCTTAGAAAATGCAGGAGGAAGCAGACCCTTACATACAATGCATGCTGAAGTCGGATGCACTGGGCCGACAGGCACAAAATAAAATCCACAGTGCAACGTACACCTCCTTCGGGATTAGAGAAATAAGGCGAACGCAAAAAAAAAAAAAAAAAAAAATACATGATCTGGATTGAAACAAGCATGAATAGAGAATAACGGTAAACTCAAAAACACTTAGTTTCTGTCTCATAGTCGGAGTTAAAAAAGAAGGCCCCGAAAAAGATATGGATTCGGAGCATCTATTGAATCGCTGTGCTCCAATGGGAACAAAAATGGTCCAGTCAAGTACATATAGTCAAGGATGCAACGAAACTTACCAGCTGCTCGTATCTACGATACCAGACATCAGGGTTGCAGAGTAAGAGGTAGACCACGAAAAAGATGGATAGATGGTGTTAGTGAGACACTGAACAAACACGGAATGGCAACAATATCGGTGACAAAGCTGGCACACGACAGAAAACTGCACCTCCTCACGGCATCTAACGGCTCACGTGGATGGAACATGAGGATGAAGATGACATATGTTCAATACTAATTGGGCTTGGATTTGCTTCGTTCGTTCTCAAACGCTCGCTACCAAGCCATGAAACGGGCTTAAGTATCACAATTTAGTCCATAGAACGGAATGCGTTGTGTCGTAGTTTACAGCTTGACTGCGATATTTGCACCTTTCGGTCCGACACATCCGACCTCAGCAAGAAAACTAATTGGATAATGAAGCTTCATTTGATGCAATAGTAATTCATGAAAATAGTTGATCCCGTAAGTAACACCAATGTGGACGAGACGAAACTTGGTTATCGTACAGATGCGAGTCAATGGAACATTGTTCAGAAGTTATGATGATTTCGATTAAAAGGAATCCACTGGATTGTGGAATTTCTAAATAAAATTAGCTGGCTACCAGAGCACAAAAGTTGATTAATTGTGTACTAAAACAAGCTATTGCGTGGACACACTTACCTGGCCGATCTCGCTAGTACCTGCTGACATTGTTAGAGCGAACAAGAAGAAGATAAAGGTTGTCTTGACGGCTCTCATGTCACACCAGTGCATGAAGTTATCCAAGTCGAGGCCAGGTGAATATGACGTCATCTGGCCGCCCCCGGCAGTCTGTGACACAAAAAAGATTGTGATTAGTAGACTCAATACAAGGTATATATATATAGTTGGCGTCTTTATATTCTTCCTGAATTCTGTTACTACCAATGAATTCTCATTTATTCTGAAACTATCAAATGTTTCGAACTAATTGTGTGAACCGGTAAGCAAAACACAATCAGCAACTCGTCCTGACACGTATCGGTGCTTGTCTACTTAATCTATATTCGTAACTGCTTCTTCCTTCTCTTATTTTCGCTCATCACAAAGTACAGGCTGCCCTCTGTCGTTAATTGTCCAGGACCAGCTACCTCTGTCGAGGCAGGTCGTGCTCAGCCAGTGCTCGTTTCTATAGTAATTCGCTCTGCACGATGCCGTTATTATTCACACGCAGAACCCTCTTTAATCGCTTTTGACGACATGTTCGGAAGATCATAGTGGTTTTGTATTCATAACTTCACTTGCCTCCGCAATATTTTGCTGTTAAGTGTCGATGGAAGTGGCTGTTTCTTAATTTCGACCAAGTATGTTGCATCATAGGGGCATAGTGGCTGCCGAAGTTCGTAGAGGTCTTCTGGTTGCAAAAAGAAGACACAAACTGAAAAGATGAATTTATACCCCGGCAAGTCAGCCTCATCAACATAGTTGTACGATCTGTGACAGAGGCTGTCATCCGCAGATCTGCCTTTACAGTCATATCAGACTGTGTCGAAATGCAGGAGCCGGAGCTGGGCAAAACTCACAGGGCGACACGCGTATCACCTACATAGACTGAGATGCCAATGATGATGTTGCGTCAGTTGGCGAATGCTGATGTTCTTGCAAGATTGATTTTTTGTTACCTATCCGTTTGGCACGTGATCTTCCTCGTGTTCTACAACATATTTTGTTATATTTTAGTACGTGATCAAGTTGCAATCTAGTAATACGCCCACAACACCATATTTTCTGCTGGAAATACTTCAAATCCTGTCATTCAAACAGGTAAGGGAATATCTACTGCCAGGTAGCCTAAGGTTATTTGTAGTACGTTCTTTTTTTTGTTGCAATTATTATTTCCTGCAGCTTTCAAGGCTTGAGGGAATGAAGGTGGCGTTTTCAGTAAGAATACTATTACTTTTAGAATGTTGCTTGGTCAGTGGTTAACCTATCACTGTTATCGATTACAGCTGAAATGGATTCATTTACGTGCACAGCTTGTACAAGGATTTAAGAGTTTTATTGCTCATCTCGATGACTAGGCACTGGTTCTATCTCCCTTGACGCTTGACCCTTGCAGGATCAGAAACTTTACCGTTTCACGTTTCGTTACTTGAGAGTCAAGCGCCTTACCCTCAATTATAGCGACTTCCTAATTTCTGCATTGCTATGCGTTATAGAACGTATGTTTGACTTAAAAACAATCCTTTTCATTTCTATCTTTCCTTGTGTCGTTAATATCTTTTATCTGGCCTTAAATCCCCACGTAGTTTTCATGTCATATATTACGATATCAAGACTGAAAGTAGGTCAAAACTTCTGATATTCAAAACTAACTCCTATAAACAACAATTATTGTAATTAATTACATGTTCGAGTTCAGATAGCCAAGAAACTGAACACCTTTTTGTGGCAATGAAGCAAGATATACAACTGGACGTACAGTTTTCCAATATCCGGTATGTATATTAGTTTTCTTTGTTGACGCATTGTTTCGTGTTTAGCTGTTCGGAGAGGCTATTGTTGTTCTTATTCAAAGGTAATCATACTAGGTTCTTCATTCATGCCAATATTTCTGTGCTTGCATGTTTCAGTGGCTCTTCTTGTTTCCTTGTCGTTTGTTGTTGTTACATATCATGTTCAGCTGTGGGAATAAACGTCTATTACGTGTGATGAAGACCACTCCCTCTGTTCAGCAGTGGGAATAAACGTCCATCACGTGTGATGAAAACCACTACCTCTGCTCAGCCTTGTGAATAAACGTCCATCATGTGTGATGAAGACGACTCCCTCTGCTCAGCCTTGTGAATAAACGTCCATCACGTGTGATGAAGACCACTCCTTCTGTTCAGCCGTGTGAATAATCTTTTACTTTTTCCCTACCTATTACAATGGGTGACTTGGTCGGTGGCTTGGATTAAAGTGAGGAAGATCTGCACGATGAGTAAACCTTATTCTCTTGTCCTGAGCTACCGTTGGCCATTGGCGAAAGATTATCAAGATAACTTTAGATATCACTGAAGCAAATTTTTCTTCAGGGTTAACTCCCGAAGCCTTTCTCGTAAACAGGCATCCAACAAGGAAGCCAATAGGTTGGGTACGTAGGATGACCAGGACCAAATCTCAATGTCCATAACAAATGACACAGGAAATTGTAAGAATAAAAACATCCTGCAGATATTCACAAACAGTTGTCATAAAGTGAAAGTCAAAACTACCCACGTAATGAAAAACACATCATGATTAATCCAGCTTTCCTAAAACCCACAGGAGGCAGTGTAGGTAATCCAGCCAAACTGTGATGATGTGTGCGAACCAAAGATACAAGTCACAAAAATGTTATCAATGACAATAACAATTGAATAACATAATCAATCATTGTTGTTAGTCCATAATCACATTGCCTATGATATTTAACACCGTGTAAGAATGACAAATATCACAGACAAGATCAACAGGGTTACAGTAGGCAACCGTCAAATCCACACAATAGTTGAGTTAAAATTAAACGTCACAGGAAAATAATGATTAATAGATTAACCCGCGTGCCTCTAAATGACGAAATAAACAGAAACTTGTAATAACACGCGTCCAGCCACCCTGCACAACAGTAGCACGTGTACAGACTCTATATTTAAAGATTGAATCATATCCACTTTATACCTCAAGATAAACTAAACAGATTTTCAAGCAATATTGGGATATTAGTTTTTCAAAGTAGCAATAACAAAAAAGCTATTTCTTTAACATCAAATGCTTAATACATTAAATGTACTTGTTTAGTTGTTTTAAAGAGAAATCAAATATGACACAAAGATCAGTATTTTCAATTCTAATGTTAAGGGAGTACTACTGTATGGATCAGAGACTTAACGGCCATGAAGACAGTAACATATATGGGGAAAAAGTTCAATAAACATAAGTCTACGATCAGAGACTTAACGGCCATGAAGACAGTAACATATATGGGGAAAAAGTTCAATAAACATAAGTCTACGATCAGAGACTTAACGGCCATGAAGACACTAACATATTTAGTGAAAAAAGTTCAATAAACGTAAGTCTACGCATCATATTATAATTTAAATGGTAAGATAGGGTTGCTAACGTGGACTTGTGGCATAAACCTGTGCAGCTGAGAGTCGATCGTGAGACAAAGAGCAAGCATTAGCTATGAGTAGGACATACATAGTGTAAAGGTGGTAACAACATTGCGAGATAGCCGCTGTTTCGGAATACAAGAAGTAAGAGATACACGAGCCTTCTGCCGGACACACTTGGCGAAGATAGCTTTATCAAACCACGGGGGAGGTGGGAAAGACATGACAGATGTTGCAAATGTCAACAAAGACACACAGACTTGGCATGTGGTAGTCGAGGACCTATGCTGAGCAAGAGGTTACATGGGATTGATTTATTGCTTGATTGATTGATTGATTGATGAGTGAGAACAGAAATTGGAACTGATAATACACAAGGAAAATAGAAGATCACGAACTTCACACAGTTCTCTAACCACTTGACATAGAAGATCACGAACTTCCCACAGTCCTCTAACCACTTGACATAAAAGATCACGAACTTCCCACAGTCCTCTAACCACTTGACATAGAAGATCACGAACTTCCCACAGTCCTCTAACCACTTGACATAAAAGATCACGAACTTCCCACAGTCCTCTAACCACTTGACATAGAAGATCACGAACTTCCCACAGTCCTCTAACCACTTGACATAAAAGATCACGAACTTCAAACAATCCTCTAACCACTTGACATAGAAGATCACGAACTTCACACAGGTCTCTAACCACTTGACATAGAAGATCACGAACTTCACACAGGTCTCTAACCACTTGACATAGAAGATCACGAACTTCACACAGTCCTCTTACCACTTGACATAGAGGTAACGGAAGACACTCCTCCACATATGTTTAAATAAATTTGAATGTTAAACATATAGGGTTATTTCGCCTACAAGGCACGCCTGATTGAGTACCTGTATTACACACTCCTGGTTACAAGTTCATGTCACCTTTTTCACTCTTTATTAACCACATGATCACCTCTCCCAGAAGTTCCCCTTAGCGTATGCACCTGCTCTAGCTATTGACGTGCCTTTGTGCGCTTCTGCCACTGATGGGTGTTGAACCTTATTATCTTGGACCTTCATAGATTTTCCCTGAGCCCAGTCTATTTTCAGGTGGTACAAAAATCCTTGCTCGTCTTTCCCATTCACATAAACAACGGCAGTACTTCGTGTAAAAGAACCACAAACCAATCAACAGAATCACAACCCAAAATGGTCACAATAGAAATGCTAACCATACTTGATGTATTGAAGACAGTTGAGCTGTTTTAAGGTATTTTAGGTTTCTTTAATCCACACAACGTGTCCAGCTGCAATGGTTGAAAGTCGGTTTCCACTGTGCAGCAACACTACCTTGGGAACTAATTTAGATGAGTCTATGAATAGTTGCAATTCTTGAGAGTCATGTTTGATTGAAGCAGACCCTCGATATTTGAGCAGAACACAGGGTCATCTACTTTCCTTTCTGAAGCAACGAGCAAATTGTTCATAATGACTGCAAAACGAAGTCAGCTGTGAAAGTAACTCGGCTTTGACTTTAGACAACTCTAGATCTCGAACAAGATCGCTTAGTTTTTCTATGGTGAATATTTATGTATTAGATGACGCACCGTGGCAAACGTATGGATCATCAATAGTCGCCGAAGGCTGCTTGTCACCCGACGTTGATTCGTCTTGATCCTCATCGTCTGAATCGATGGACAATTCATTTGGAGCTTCCGGAACAGGAAGTCCTTCGACGTGCGGAACTGATCGGAGAGTGGGTTGTAAATTCGACCACTTATTTTTCTGGGATGTCTGCAGGCGGAACGATAATAGAAGGAACGGTCAGGTACGTAATTGCTTGGCTCTCCACAACATAGGAACATCGTTTAACATCGCTACTTTTTCTCCTTTCGGTACTTCGGAAGATTGATTGCACACGTACTGAACTGCAGCATATGTGTGGAGTCCACGGCTTGTCCGGATCCCCAATTTTAAATGCGAAATAGGGATCAAGACACTGAGCAGCGCATGAGCTGCAGTGGTCAGCGATCTATAGCTGACTGCTAGCGTCAGGGCCTGCGAACCAGAGCTGCCAAGACCCTTCTACACCTCCACGCGGTGATCCTGGATAACATGCTGCAGCAGGGCAGACTGGCTAAGGAGAAGGGATCAAATATGGAATGCTAACCGGGTACTAAAAAAATGCTTGCTGAAGTCGGATGGTTTGGATCGAAAGGTGCAAATATCGCAGTCAAGCTGTAAACTACGACACAACGCATTCCGTTCTCTGGACTATATTTTGCTACTTAAGCCCTTTCAGGGAGATTGAGAACGAACAAACGCAGAAGAAGAAGAAGAAGAAGAAATGCGAAATATAGGTCATACACCATTTTCACTATTGTAATGATGACCCTTTTCTGGCTTAGAAACATACTTCTCTTCAAATGTAACAAATGTTGTCAGCACCAGTAACACAGTTACGAGGCACCACAACTGATGACTTTAAAGTGTAAATGTCTTGTACTTATGGTCAACAGATAACTTGGAGTCGCTCAAATGACTATTTGACTCTGCGAGACTTCGCTTACAACTTACGACTGTAGCATTATCATCAGCCATTGTAACGTCCCGATGTCATGACTCAACCACATTGTATCACCATATGACGCAATACAGTCGGAGGTGTTGCGCGTTTGGCGGAAAGATACAATACGACGTAAACAAGAGATATAAATGAAAAATTGCGAAATAGCTGCCCATGTACTCGAAGCGGACTGAGTTTTATTTTACATTAAAGTATTATTTTATTTAAAAAAAACACCAAAAAAAAACGAGCCAAACTGGCAAATGTTATTTTCATTTTTGTGCTCAGGACCAACAAATTATTAAAGACAGGCTTTTTCATTTCAATGGCAATTGATGTGTTCTCCAGTGTAACTTGTAGAGCAACGTATTAGGGTATACGTCTTAGTCTTAGTCGACCTGTACTTCTACAGGAGCATAAGCCCCTGTGCAGGTCCCATCTCTGATGTGAGCTGGATGTAGCCAGGAGGATGATTTCCTGCTTAGCGGACTAGGCTCAAGCAGCTTATTACTTCACTATGGAAAGTGGTTAACTGATGTGCGAATCCATATTAATAGACTGACTCAATCACTAGAGCAAAGTAGACCCACAGCCTGTTAGGAGCCATCTATGCTGTTCTTAACAAACCACCTAACCATGTGCTATACCAGATCACACAGTTAGTCGCCTTTTACGACATGCTCTCTGTGAGGCAGTGGTGCTATTCTTGTCCTTGTCATATACATAGACTCAGGCGGACCACTCGGGAAATTAGGGTACACGTTCCTGGCCAAATTGGGAGGTGGAGGTAATGCTAGCGACTTTAGTGGTTCACCTTCATCAGGTGGAGTCCCAAGCTGCATTTGTCGTTGCCTTTACTTCTCTAACAATAAGCCAGGTACACAATTACAGGTGAATCGACTAATGCGTGTCAATAAGGACACGTGTTAAGGTATATGCTTTATTCTATGGGGGATGGAATAAACAAAACTTAGTGTGCACACTACGTGGCGATAGCGAGTCATGCGACATTTTTCCCTAAACCATATAATCCCATGGTGGACTCTAGCAAATGGCACAAACAACATTATGATTTTAAAAAAAAATTAGTTCTTAACCAAAAATAAGCAGGTATGACTTGTTGCTGACTGCAAGAAAATCAATCTCTTGGTGGTTTCCTAGACGAGATTAAACATTTTATTTTTGTTTTGCGTTCGCCTTATTTCTCTATTCCACAAGGCGGTGTATGTTGCACTTTTGGATTTTATTTTGCGCCTGTCGGCCCAGTGCATCCGACTCCAGTATTCATTTTATGTATGGGTCTCCTTCCTCCTGTATTTTCTAAGGGTTTACTTCCTCGGGGTAACGGCCGGTTCTGTGATGCGGATCGAACCCAGCACCTTTGGGTTGTGAGCCGTGTCATTTATCCACTAGCCCACGCCGTCCCTACCCAAGACGAGATAAGGTATATATTGTCCTACGACAGCGCAAGGGAAATAACATAACTAGTTGATCGTGACAGACAACACAGTCTCAACACACGTGGGACAAGCCGAGGTGAGTGCGATTTAACGACAAGAATTGACAACACTACAGGTGAATTTCGTAAAAAGATTAGTTCATAATGGAGACAGCTTAAATCAAAATGAGGAAGCGCGTAACTTTTTATTTCAAAACTGTTATTTATTAATTAAGAGTAGATCTCGAACGTTATCCATCGTCAACTAGTGTTTGGCCGGATGACGTTGGTGATCATGGATTTCAATTTACTTTTATCACGTGTGTCGATTATCATTTCCGCCGTTGACCGCCTCCCTTGCCATAGCTTATCTTTAAGCTGTCCAATATTTTCTCTCTTTGCCTCCCTCTGCCCTTCCTGCCAGCGATCCACACGCTGTGGTCATGTTTTCCAACCCAACCTCCTCTCGTGACATACCCGATTAAGGATGACTGCCATGTCCTGACTTTTACTATGAGCTGTCTTTGGGTTTGTGTCTCCTCAAGAACCCCGCCATGAGCTGTCTTTGTGTTTGTGTCTCCTCAAGAACCCCGCCATAAGCTGTCTTTGTGTTTGTGTCTCCTCAAGAACCCCGCCATAAGCTGTCTTTGTATTTGTGTCTCCTCAAGAATCCCGCCATGAGCTGTCTTTGTGTTTGTGTCTCCTAAAGAACCCCGCCATAAGCTGTCTTTGTGTTTGTGTCTCCTCAAGAACCCCACAATAAGCTGTCTTTGTGTTTATGTCTCCTGAAGAGCCCCACCATAAGCTGTCTTTGTGTTTCTGTCTCCTCAAGAACCCCGCCATGAGCTGTCTTTGTGTTTGTGTCCCCTGAAGAACCCGGCAATAAGCTGTCTTTGTGTTTGTGTCTCCTGAAGAACCCCGCCATAAGTTTTCTTTGTGTTTGTGTCTCCTCAAGAACCCCGCCATATGTTTTCTTTGTTTTTGTGTCTCCTGAAGAACCCGGCCATAAGCTGTCTTTGTGTTTGTGTCTCCTAAAGAACCCCGCCATAAGTTTTCTTTGTGTTTGTGTCTCCTCAAGAACCCCGCCATAAGTTTTCTTTGTGTTTGTGTCTCCTCAAGAACCCCGCAATAAGCTGTCTTTGTGTTTGTGTCTCCTGAAGAACCCCGCCATGAGCTGTCTTTGTGTTTGTGTCTCCTAAAGAACCCCGCCATGAGCTGTCTTTGTGTTTGTGTCTCCTACAGAACCCCGCCATAAGCTGTCTTTGTGTTTGTGTCTCCTCAAGAACCCCACCATAAGCTGTCTTTGTGTTTGTGTCTCCTCAAGAACCCCACAATAAGCTGTCTTTGTGTTTATGTCTCCTGAAGAACCCCACCATAAGCTGTCTTTGTGTTTGTGTCTCCTCAAGAACCCCGCCATGAGCTGTCTTTGTGTTTGTGTCCCCTGAAGAACCCGGCCATAAGCTGTCTTTGTGTTTGTGTCTCCTGAAGAACCCCGCCATAAATTTTCTTTGTGTTTGTGTCTCCTCAAGAACCCCGCCATATGTTTTCTTTGTGTTTGTGTCTCCTCAAGAACCCCGCCATGAGCTGTCTTTGTGTTTGTGTCTCCTCAAGAACCCCGCCATAAGTTTTCTTTGTATTTGTGTCTCCTCAAGAACCCTGCCATAAGTTTTCTTTCTGTTTGTGTCTCCTGAAGAACCCCGCCATAAGTTTTCTTTGTATTTGTGTCTCCTCAAGAACCCTGCCATAAGTTTTCTTTGTTTTTGTGTCTCATGAAGAGCCCCGCCATAAGCTGTTTTTGTGTTTGTGTCTCCTCAAGAACCCCGCCATAAGTTTTCTTTGTGTTTGTGTCTCCTGAAGAACCCCGCCATAAGTTTTCTTTGTATTTGTGTCTCCTCAAGAACCCCGCCATGAGCTGTCTTTGTGTTTGTGTCTCCTCAAGAATCCCGCCATGAGCAGTCTTTGTGTTTGTGTCTCCTCAAGAACCCCGCCATAAGTTTTATTTGTGTTTGTGTCTCCTCAAGAACCACTGTATTCGATTTATTCTCAGTCCATATAATTTTTAACATTCTTCTCAATTTATTTAATTGTTAACATTCTTCTGTAAAACCACATTTCCGTTTCCGCGAATTAGTCATGTTCTTGCCTGCTGATTGTCAACGACGTGCTGCCGTACGTCACTACTGGCTCCACTTAACATCCAAGAACTCTCTTCCTTAAATCCAGTGATAGGGTTTTGTTGCACAAGATTCCCCTTATACTCTGGAAGACTGATTTTGCCTTGACTAGTCTGTTCTTTATTTAATAAGTGCGTCTCCCATCAGTACTGATGTGGGTGCCCAAGTATTGACATAAGTGTTCTTGTTTTAGTTCCGTCTCGTTCACCTTTATACATCAATTTGGAGATGTATGTTTCTTAGATACCACTACTTCTGATTTCTTTTGATTTAAGCTGAAGACCTACCATGTTGACCAGTTCTTGTAATTCTGATACATTCTGCGCTATCAACATCGTGTTATCAGAATAACGCAGTTATAGGAAATCTTCTCCAAATAAGCAACTCGTTATCACGCAGCTATCATATTAATATTTAAACTAAACTGCCGACAACCTGATTAGCAGGTAGGCGTTTATCGTAAGATGATGCTATCGTGGGTGGATGTATGCCCCCATCTTGTTTGAATATGTAAACCAATTTTGAGTCAATATATGCACTGATCCCAATGGGTTTAAGGGCAGCAGGAACTGAACTGACCTGACACTGGACTAACTTGCTCCAATTTAGTGCATTTATTATGTGGAAGACATGTCAAACTCTAGCATACCCACCATCATCACAATCCCTCCCTGACTTCTCTTGTGGCATATAACGATCAAACAGTTGGTCTCTTCCTTGGACGTCCCCGCTCTATCTTTCCTGGTACGGAACCATGCAGTATCGAATTTATATTTCCGCTGGACCATCGTGACGTGCCCATGTCAAGCTATTTTTCGCCTTTTGATAAATGGGAACAGATCATCAAAAGGCCCAATTACGTTTTCCATTCTTCGTCGTATTTCTACGTTCGTGACACGATCATTTTATGTAACATTTAAGTCTTCTAAAGCACCTCATTTCAATTGCATGTATTCTGCACTGGATATCCGCAGCAATGGTCCAAGTCTCACAGGTTACACAAAATATTGAGAGCACAAATGAGCGCATTAGTCTAACTTTTATGCTGAGGGCGAGCAGCTTATTCTGCCATATTGGTTTCAAACACGAAAGCGCCGCTGTTGTCTGCTTTTCTGGCAATTATCTTAGACTGTCACCTATTCTGACCGTATTAACATGTTCCTCCAGGGCCGCCTCTATTATTCTTTCCAAGAATACATTGAAGAGTGTTGGAGAGAGTTTACAACCCTGTCTCACCCCAACAGATGTGCGGAACCTTCTACTTCTTAATAGATCAACTGAAGCTACACTTCCAGTCCGGTGAGGTTCACGAAAGAGACTGCGTTTCAGGTCTTGGTCGGTCCCCCACAGGTTTTCGAGTATGGTCGCTCCCTCAAGCCAGACTGCCTCACTTTGGTCTGCATAGGGCGGGCAGTCCTGCAGAATATGTTCTAGTGTTTTTTGGGTGCTCCACAATGGCACGTGGCAATGTCTCTTAGACCCATTTTGTGGAAGAGTCTGAAGATCTTTGTCTGTCCATCTCTGCCAAGTGTGTCTATGCTATAATTTTATGACTTGTATTCTTTGTGCTAGTCTCCATTATGTCCTCATAGATCGTTTAATGAGTGGCTTTGCTTCTTTATAGCTCTGTGGATGGGGAATCTGCGTGCCACCAATTCCGGCTTTTGCGAGCTCATCTGCTTTCTCGTTTCCAGTGATCCCACAGTTGGTCGGACTCCATTGTAGGACTAAATCTGTTTTTTGACCCAACAATCCTATGTTGTATTTTATTTCATGTGAGAGTTTATCTTGTTTGGGGCTTGAAATGGCTTGGAGTACACTCATAGAGTCTGTTAGAATTACCGTGTTCCGTGTAGTTATGGTTTGGCTGATAAGAATCTGAGTTGCTGCACGAATAGCTCTTGCTTCAGCTCTGAAATTGGTACAAGTCTCTCCTGTTGGTATGGAGTGATTTTCTATGTCGCCATTGTAGTGTTCGTTTGTATATTCCACTACCTCCATTTTGATCGCTCACTGAGGCAGATTCATCTGTGTACACGTGTGTCCAAGAATTGCTAGGGTACTGTCTCTTAAGCTGCTGTAGAACGTGGATTTTTTGCTCTGTTACCGACTACTCACTTTTCTTCATTAATCCTGGTACCTCCAAGATTATTTTGGACCGATCCTGGCTCCGTGTACACGATTCTGGAATGAGTGCTTCGCACTTTTTGGTTTCAGCTTCAAAGATGTCTGCCTGTTTTCTGTGGATTTATCTGGCCAGATGGTTGGGGCATTTATCAGGTAGTCTGTTTTTTGTTCTCTCTTGAAACTTCTGGATGATCAGATGGATGATCAGATAGCCTCTTTAGTTTTTCAAACTGAGTAAGGGATTTAAATTTACTCCTTAATTCAAGGGGCCCAATATTTTCTGTTTTTCCCAACTCCGTGATTGGAGTGCTTTTCAATGACCCAAGAGTAATTATGAGACCCATATTTTGGACTCGGTCTAGTTTTCCTGGGTTTGTTTTGGCGCTGTTGACTAAATGCTAGAGGCATATTCCACGATTGGTATAATTGCACCACTGTAGACATACTTAAGGATTTGGGGGGGGGGGGGGGGTGGGTGGGTGGGGGTTGTGGTGAAAAGAAAGTGGTAGAGGTTTTGGTGTTGTTTATTTTCAGTCCCCACTCGTTTGTTCAGTTCTCAACTGTCTTTTGAGCAAGTATGAGGCTATTGTGTGTTCTGTAGCTGTTCATAAAGCGAAGTCATCTGCATGTTCTTGCCATAAGGTCTGCTGCCGCCTTGCGCGTCACCTGACCTACGGTCGTATGTAACATGGTTTTCGATCTCTCTGTGTTGTCTTCGTTTAGGGTTTTGGTGAGATTCCAGTCTTGTAGTATCTTTTTCTAGATCTAAAGAGCTGACCAGTCTGTGCCAGCTTTCTCTCACACTCTTCTTCTTCTCTTCTATAAAGGCTGCCTTTGCTTAGTTGTGCAAGATTGTATTTTCGTCTGTTGGATTCGTCTCCGTGATTTCTCTGCACGTATTTCACTTTGCAGCTTTTCTAGTTTTTCGGTCCAGAAGGGTTGGTAGTTTTTGCAGCCTCTTGTGATACTTTTCTTAGCAGCGTCAAGAACGCACCTATTGAAGGTTTGGAGTTTAGAGTTTTTAGCCCGATTTTAGTTTTGGACAGAGACGTGTCAGTCTTCGATGTAAATATGCTCCAATTTTCATTCCAATGGTAACATCTACGGAGGAAGTTACCCATTGGGGTATCTTTTGTTCTCTTTATGGTAATTACTATTGGTCTATAGTGCTGTCTCCAAATTGTTGATATATACTTCGACTCGAGACCTTTTTTATATCTTCTATATCCATGGCAAGATCGGGATTACTTGTTTTCCTCCAGGACCTAGAGTAGTATTTGCGGGGGTCATCTCTCCAGGACCTGGAGTAGTATATGTGTGGGTCGTCATGTTTGTTTAGTATGACTAGGCTGTTGGTTATGATAAAGTCTTCCCCCTCCTCTCCCTTGGCATTTAATTCTGCGTATCCCCAGTTTGGAGAAGGACTGTTAATTTCCCCGACGATCATGGGTACCCAGTCTGATATTCTCCATGTGTAGATGTTTGTCTGGTGGAGTTTATAAATTACATATTGTGAGATCTCCGTCCAAGGTTCTCAAGTCAATACTTATGTGCTCTGTGTCATGTAGATTTGAACTCTGAACTTACCAGGCCGGGTACTTGTTCCTGATGGCAGTCAGGACTCCCTCTTTTGTTCGATCTTCTCTGTCCAGTCGGAAGATCTCTTATCCTCTTATCGAGAATCTGTGATCGCTGGTGAGGTATGTCTCCTGTATACAACACTCGGTGATTTCTTACTCTTTCGGGAATGTTTCTAATTCCAGTTTCTTAGGTCTCACCCCCTCTGAATTCCACTGCAAAATTTTAAGTTTTTATCCAGTAGCATTACTCTGATCTTCCCTGGACTTCCCGGAAGTGTCAGAGTGTAGTTCCATTAGCATTGAGTGGACCCCTTCAAGGCAGGAGGCCCAGCATCGTCCCTACCTGGCCACGTCCCATACAGACGACACCATAACGGTCTAGTGTTTGTTGTATAGCATCCGGTGTATTGCGTAGATGTCCGTTTTCTACTCCCGTGCCACTTGGACTTACATATTCCGACTTCGACGGGTTGATGTTTTCACTCTGGATGCCTCCTTCAATATACAGATTGCCTTACCAGGTATATGTGCTCTGCCTTGCCACACTTTTCTTTTCGGGCTTTGTTGCCTTAGCCTTTGTTCCTTTTGGAACTACCACATAGCAGCGGTGGTTTGGTGTAGCCTTTACATGGATGGATAGAGGACGAAAGGAAGGACTGAAAGAAGAAAAGCATTTAACCCACGAAGTGGGGATGGATTGGTGCGGACCAGAGCATGTACCACTCGCCGGTGGGTTCTGCGTCCACACCTAAAGGGTTCCATCTACACTTAAGCCCCTTGGTATGGCACCTATCTCAGGACATGTGCGGCTTGGGTGACCCTGCCAGGAGTTGAACCCTTTCCGGTCACTGAGGCACACAAGCTCTCCAACCACGTCAAGGTGGGTCTATGTGCGGAGAGACGTGCGGAACCATTCGCCTAGTATTCCGTCTACAGAAACTGCACTTAACGCCATCTCATAAAGGTTCTCAATTACCTTCACAATATTACTATTGATCTTGTAATGCTTCATTGTTGTTCATAGCGCCGTATGATATACTATATAGAACTCCTTTTTGAAATCGGTGAAGACATGATATATGTGTTGTTGATACTCTAAGTATTTTTAAGTATCTGTTCTGTGGGGCTTCTTCCCGCTCGAAACCCTGCTTGCTCTTCGGCAATGATATTCACTGCCTGTGGTTTCAATCTGTTGAGGATTATTCTTAAGAAAACTTTGCTAGGATGACTAATGAGGCAAATTGTTCTTTAGTTCTGACACGTCTTTAGGTTCCCTGATTTAGGCAGCGATAAAACCACTGATTTCTTCCAGATGGTTGGCCACTCTCCGTCAAATTCTGTTACAGATGTAAGTCAGAGCCTCAATTATTATCTCCTTTCCCACTTGTAGGTGCTCTGCTGGGATAATATCCAGATCTACAGCTTTCTCCCCCTCCCCCCATTTTTTTAGTCTATTCACCGCTTCAGTAACTTCCTCTCTTGTTATTGGTTGATGCTCCGCTAACATATTTATTTCGGGGGCGATTGCATTTCCTGGGTCACCTCGACCCTCATGCTTATATAATTCAGAGCAGTACTCTGTCTAACGAGCCCAAATGTCTTGGGCTCCTGTGAGACATTTCCCTCTCTTATCTTGAATCGTTGTATTGCGACCTTGTATATGTCTTACTAGGTCTACTATTTCATTTGCCCCCTTGGCACCGTTTCTTCCCATATTTTGATCGATATATGAGCACAGAGCAGTTATCCATTCTGCCTTGGCCTTTTTTGTATCGTGGAGTTTATGTTTCCATTTATCTCTCTGTATTTCGTAATCACAGCCAGGGTATTCTTCGACCTCTTCCTTAACCTTCTCTTGTCAAAAAAGAAGTAGAAGATTATGGAAAGTAGAAAATTATGGAAAGTAGAAGATTATGGAAAGTAGACGATTATGGAAAGTAGACGATTATGGAAAGTAGACGATTATGGAAAGTAGACGATTATGGAAAGTAGAAGATTATGGAAAACAGAAGATTATGAAAAATAAAAGATTATAGATAGTTGAAGATTATGGAAAACAAAACATTGACAACCAGAATGATCGAATACACAAGGAGCTTAGGAATACAAGTAGAAAAGATCTTGGATGACTTGCCAAGATGGCTGGGAAAACAACGCGTTTCTGATGAACCCAAATACTAACATTTAAAAACAACGGCTGCTGAGATAATGTATCAACAGTTCCAATAGCAGGTGTCTACCAATGGTAAGATGCCTCGTGACAACTAATGAATATAAAGAGCTTTAAACGTAGATTATTTCTGACATAAACAATGCACTTTATAGCAAGCAAAATCTGTAAGTTCCATGCGGAGAATGATAGTTTTGTCCATCACAAGTGATGAAGACCACTCTCTTTGTTCAGCCGTGTGGACAGTCGTATCTCTTGCTGTGTCCGCTGAAATGGGTGACTTGCGCGGAGATTTGGATTAAAGTGAGGAAGAAACTGCGCCTTTTGTCAACCTCACTCACAGAGCCTAAGCTACATTTTGCCAGTGGCAAGACATTCATCGAGACGACTGGAGATAGCATAGGATGCAGATTTTGCCTCAGGGTTACCATCGAAGCATTTCCGTAAACATGAAACCCGCAGGGTAGAAAGGTGGCAAGGCATCTAACGCAGTTTGTCGTGCCTTTTCGATAACCACAAGAGGTTGTATGGACAACACTCAGCGTGTGAGTGAGTCTGGCATCTCTCCCCAGCTATCAGTTTATCATAGTAGCATCTAAAATTCCCACACGCCAAATTTGTGAAGGTGAACCGGCAGAACTAACCCGTGAAACACGACACAGGTATAACTATAAGCGTAGTTCCATTCACTGATTGAAGTGATTCAGCCGGCGTCCAGACCAGGATAAACGGATGGAAAAAATCACAAAAAAAGAACGAAATAACAAGTCTCGACGGAAAACAACACCACGTTTCCGTGAACACAAGTGTAAGTCGTCATGCGGAGAATATGTCTTCAACAAATACACAAGTATTTTTATGCCGTGCCATATTCCCACCCCCTACACGTTGCCATGTTAACCGCAAACACTCTTCTCGAGTTTGTCATTGTGAATCTACTTCCCTTGTCACTGCGATTTGAAAAGAAAGACTGTCTTGTAATGTCAGTTGTTTTGTGTAATGTATGTCCTACCCAACGGCAGCGCTTTTTCCTTCCGTCAAGTGCTACTAATTTCTGGCCGGTTATTTCCAACAGTTCCACAACGATGACTTTAACATACCATTTTAATCCATTTACTCGGCGCATGCACCTATTGATGAACGCTTGAACCTCTTTCCACGTAGTTGTTCTCCGCGTTTCAGAGCCGTACAACGAAACATACTTTACATTGGGGTTGAAGTTTGTATTTTTGTGGTGGGCTTTATTTATATTATTTTGAGTTTTTGTCCTTTGAAATCGATATCCGCATAAATGAATGCCGAAGTCGGATGCACTTGGCCGACTGGCGCAGAAAAAAAACATTGTGCAACGCACACAGGCCTTGGGGAATAGAGAAAATGAGCCGAACGAAAATAAAAAAGATATCCATTTATTTCTTTCCTCATTTACGTATGTAGTTTTCGTTTGTTAAATCTTTGAAGAAGACCTATGAAGGTATATTTGTCAGTACTTTTCTGTTACTGTGTAAAACTGCCTTCTAACCTTGCCTATATACCTGTTTCATAAACACCCCTACTCTCCCAACCGCTGGACTTCAGCAACAAGAATTAACACCCATATACCAGTATTGTTCTGTTGGAATGTCGGCCATTATAGCTATTAAGTCTCCCTACAGTCTCTCATTCTCATATACTAGTGTTTAATAACAGAGATAGGTATAGTCAAAATACCGATCTGAAACAGAAACGAAAGGAAACCTTCGTATCCATCAGGGATAACGGAAAACACATTTTGATCAACATATCATGGAAGAAAAAATTAACACATCAACAAGAGATATGAACAAGAGGTATCGTTCTTGTATCTATTCCAGCACGTCGTCTGAGCCTATGTATCCATGTTTTTGTATACTTTATTGTAATCCGCAGTTCAGTTGCAGCATTTCCAGACTCTCAAATATACGGAGATTTTAGTTAATGCAACCAGGCATGCCACGTGCTAACGATAATGTCGACGAAGAACCACAAAAATAACATAACAATATGTGGAGTATAAATGATTATGTATCTATTTTGTCACAGACAAATAAGACACACGAACTGTCAGCGGTAGCCAAGTTACAGAATATCATGATTTATGGAACCACTTATCGCTAGCGATTCTCTGCTGTCTGCGAGAAACGGAAACGTTTCATGATAATAAAAACAATGATTGCGGGTGTTGCGTAAAAAACGTGAGCGCTGTGGATCAGTTTGCTACAAGATTGAGCTGCCTGGGACAATTGGTCCTCTTCTATAAGCAGAACATAAGATGGTTCACTGTATATGATTTATTTTATTACACACTGTATTGAGCGAGTTCGGATGCAAATAAGTCTAATGTTGAACAAGCAGACAATGGTTTTATTTTTTCTTGCAATTGGGAAAGGAGATCTTCTGCTGAGATGTTTAAAAAAAATAACCCAGCCAAATGAAATTTCTTTAGATGAAAGACGATATATATATTGAGAGGGGAGGAAGACTAACGTGTTGTCAAGCACAAGATACAGATCATACATGTTTTGGGGTCAGACAAGAAATGCTGGTCTAGACCCTCACCTCGACTTCCCCGTAATCCTCTCTGAAAAAGGGCTGTTTTCATGCCAGTCTCGCTAACGAGGTGAGAGATCGACGGGATCCCAAAAGAAAAAATATACTCATTGTGGACATTCAACAACAACAACAACAAATAGATATGGGATACTGAGACGATGGTCAGGCCCAACATGTTGACTAGGTCGTCGCGTCAGGGTCAGGCACAATATACTGACCAGGACATCGAGAAAGGGTCAGACATAATATACTGCCCAAGACCACTGTCTCTCCTCCATGTAACGTTCCCTGGAAACATGTTGTTTTCAAGGCAACCTGGCTGACGAGGTGTGGATCGATGGAATCTCTATGGTATTGAGCGTCCCACAGATGATGCCAAGCATAACACAACTGCTTGTAGAACCATGGTCCACCTTCATCAGCACGCTCAGGTTGTCAAGAAAGCAACTACAACCCGTCACTTAACGTCCTTTTCAGGTACACAAAAGAGTAAACATTGTGGTCATTCGACATCAACAATATATATATATATATAGGTGTATAGTTACTGGATGCCTAAAACCTACACTAACTGAAAAATATACCCCATAATCATGCTGAAGTCGGATTCACTGGGCCGACTGGCGCAAACTAAAAACGACAGTGCAACGCACATCGCCTTGTGGATTAGAGAAATAAGGTGAATGCAACAAAAAAAATATTTAAAAAATACTTCATAATCGGCATAGCGCCACCAGAGATACGAAGATCTGTCGCGTCAGAGATAGAAAGAGAGAAACAGGTAAATGACCTAAGACACTCTATGTTCGGACATCAGGTACAGCGCGCAAGACTAAAGGCAAGACGAAGTTTCTTACAGTGAACTCAGTGCTTACAGACTAGTCCAGGAGAGCGACGCATCGAAAGTTGGAAACAGCTGACACAAGTCCCCTTGATCGAGTTACGGGAGGAACTTGCGCATGGATATCTCCTGCCCTACGCAACATGGAAGTCACTAATTCGATTTCAAACTGGTGTATCACAATGCAGAAAAAACCTGAAAACATGGGGATACAAAGATGATGAAACATGCGAATGTGAAATAGCACAAGACCATCTAATGATCTGCCCAAAGCTCCCGGAGACTTGTAGATGGATGATCTGCTGAGTGCCAGTGATAGAGCAATCCATGTGACTGAATGCTGGAAAAATGATGTGTGACGTAGTGCCTAGGACGCGGAAAGTAACTAAGAATATATCTATATCTATGTATATATATATATATATATATATATATATATATATATATATATATATATATATATGTATATATATATATATATATACACACACACACACACACACACATATATATATATACATACACATATACATACACACAAATGAGTGAGAAAATTTGTCTAATGGATACATTAAATATGCGGTAGCTCAATTAATGACCTTTATTACTGTCATACGACATTTTCCTCATTGTTGGGGTAGTCGAGGGGTTTTGAAGGCTGAGAACTACAGGCCGCATCGCCACTGCTGTCACCACGTCGTGTGTTGGCTATGTTTGTTTATTTCACCCCTAACAGAAAAACAATATATGCCATACCGGGGATTCGAACCGCTGCCCTCCTTGTCGGCAGGCAGGCCTCGAAACCATTTCACCACGCGCTCCTTTATTACATTTGCATTTACCCAATACACAGTTTTTTTCCCCAATAACTAGAGGTCGAACAACTAGATTAATAAAGATACACCAATGCATCTTTAAAAACTAGATTTGTTTGAAATTACTGTAAAAGTTGTTCTGTATGTACAGACAATCTATCAAACACAGTACAATAGCATATAAATCGATCATTCCGATCCCCACTGAAATCATTATCAATAAATTGTAATACCATCCTAACGTCTACTTGATTATAGGAACGCATGCATACAAAGAGCTTCATACAAAAATTAACTTTTGTGAAATTTAAAAAAAACCAATGTGGATGCTAATTACTAAACGTACTATATCATTCATTTTACATGATAAAGTTGCTAGCACTATGCACATCCCTTCTTAGTTGTTCTATAAACATATGTGGAAGGTTACAATAGTCTTGTTCTTTTATTTACAGGACGCAGACAGGAAAGGCATAGAATTGGCAAACTAATATTAAATACATGGATAATGTATTGAGAGTGTTTTCTTTAGCACCATTATCATGCATACCATTAATGCGAGTCATATCACATACGCAAACAGAATAAACAACATTAAGTCAGTCTACGTAGATGTTATGGGATTTCTGCTTACAATTATATAATCCAGCGCTCTTCTACGCGAGATTACTTAAAGACTATTATCGTTAAAGCATCTTACGCAGTGCTAGTGTTCTGTGTAATAATGTCAGACTGATCGTGCAGAATCCATCTAGTATTCCGGGTAGATTTTTGTTTAAAATATTCTAAAAGAAGGTTAAAAAAACACCCAACATACGTCTCACATGGTTTGAACATGTGCCTTCAGACTAAGAGACAGGTCATCTAACAACTCGACCAAACGTTTTTCTGACATAATATTTGTAGTAATGGATATATTATGTGTGCGTATATATATATATATATATAATCACATCACATTCACATTATCTTCGACATCAGTACGGCAGATATGTCGTATACAAGGAAGCCAACAATATTCTGTATGCGCACCGATCTTTTGCAACGCTGTAGCAATGCGGGCCTATTCTCCTGTTAGTCCATCTCGGTATATGTGTGCAAACCCGTGGATCTGTTAAGCCATATGGTCACCAAAACTTTGTTCTACGTGTCCATATTTTATCAGGCAGGCATGCGTACCACATATCCAGCTCACCGATGTTGGCGTGATTTGGCTGCTTCCACGTCTCGGAACAAAGTTTCATGACGAATATCTTTTCTTCCCTTCTTGTCCCGTATCGGCATTTTTTGACCGCGTCGTTCCATTGGTCTCTCTGAGTGACTCTGAGCATCCCAGTATTTGTTTTGCACACGTTGCATCCGGAAATCATTGCTAAAATGGCCATGGAATAGAAAGTGTGCTCGTATGATGTGGTGTCTTTCATCTCTTGGAGTATTGGCTTAATGGAGTTCAAGGAATACCAAGCTGCTTTTTGTCGTCTATTGGTCTAGGTAGATAGAGGAGTTGACACCCTCGATGGTTTTTTTCTCATAGCCTGATGTTCTGCTTTTTGGACAATAAGGGTTTCTGAGATATTGTGTTTGACTGTTATTCATCTTCAGACCAGCAGCTCAGCTTACCCCATTTAGGTCGTTCAACGATTGCTGAGTGTTCTCAACTGTATGACTGATGAGCACGATGTTATCTGCATTAATATTTACACATCTGTTGATCCAATGTAATTGCTGGATAATCTCTCAGACAGCCGCTGTAAATAGTTTTTGGGAGATGGTGTTGCCCTGTTGGACTTTTCTTGCTATCGGACCATATACTGGACGACGGTAAAGCGTGATGGTTGAATTGCAGTCTATTTAGTTTCCTCAATTAGTCTGAGATACATATAGATTTCAGAGAAGACCTGGTTTCTGAGAGCATTTGCCCCAACATTGGTATCGATGCTGACAAAGGCTTTCTGTTTAACTATAAATACAAGACACAAGGGTCAGCAAAGTTCACGTGTGCTCTCTCCATCAGTTGATTGGTAGTTTGAAGGCGGTCATTGGTGGAGAACCGTTTTCTGAATCCGGCTTGTTCTCGAGGTTGGTGTTCATCAAGTTGTCTGTCGATTATCTTGTCAATGACGCTAGTGAAAATTGTGTACATTATTGGCAACAGGCACATTGGTAGTTCCCAAGATGTTCAGTATTTTTCTTTGTGGATAAGAACAGTTATTTAGGACTTCCACTGGTCGGGAATTTGTACCAAATAGAGGCATTTATTGAACACCTTTCAGATGGACTAGTGTTTCTCCCTTTGCCTTAGAATTATTTTATTTAGTTTGCATAGTGCGAATTTGTCAAACACCCGTCCAACATTAAGCCGTCGTCACGTGTCTATAAAATCAGTCAATCAAGAGTACGCTTAGGCGAACAGGGCTCCTCGCGTCGAATTACCATGTCCATGACCGCGTCTGATGGCCGTGTCCAAGGCGGCCTGCAGTTCTGTTGGGGAGGTGGCGATCTGTTTTAGCCAGGTGTTGCGAGGGCGGCCCCGAGTATGTCTCCAAAATGAGCACGGCTTCTTTCCGTAATTCGTCACCACAGCCTGCCGGAGCATCTCGTGGGCTGGGAGTTCCCGGGAAAGACTTAGAATGTGACCGAAGAGAGAGAGAGAGAGAGAGAGAGAGAGAGAGAGAGAGAGAGAGAAAGAGAGAGAGAGAGAGTCGACGGAGATTAATCGTTGAGACAATGCCTGTAAGGTGAATACGTCAAACTACTTTGCTGTTGAAAATCATGTCATGCCAGACGGTCCCTAGAATGGGCCTCTGGTTGTGCTAGTGGAAGACCTCAAGACGCTGCCGGTCCGGCTGTAGAAGTGTCCAGGTGGAAGACCTCAAGACGCTGCCGGTCCTGCTGTAGTAGTGTCCAGGACTCGGGGTCATTTAGGAGAATGGGGACAATGCAGAAGGAGTAAATACAAAGTCTGGTCTCCAGGGAAAGATTTCGCTAAGACCAGAATCTGCGGAACGAGTGCATGGATGAAGCCGCTAAGCCCATCCTACGGGTGATGTTGTGGCTGCTGCGTGCGTAAGAGGACTGCCTACTGCCGAGGTAGACGAAGTCCTCGGTGACTGCAACGGTGTTGTCGTTCACGGTGATGCTCAGCGCAGAAGGGCCCCTGCTGAGGTTTTGGATTTTCGTCTTTGTCCAGGAGATGTGATAGCCTACATGGATAGCCGATCGATCCAGTGCCACTATGGGGCCTGTCCTATCAGGGCCTGAGAATCGTAGCTCGGTATGACGACGTCATCAGCGTACACGAGATCGGTTACCAGGGAGTCACCGACAAGGGCCCTTATATATATAAAAGATGTGCCAGTTTTCAAACTATAGCCAAAATTAAAAGCAAATTACAGCTGCTATCCCACCACACTGGTACGTAATCTCACACGCGTTAGCGAGAAGACATCTCAATGTGTATGCTCGTCTCGGCTGAGAAGATTATGACCACGCCGTAATAAAGATTGAGAATAAATTAAACTAACAGCAACCAGATTCCGTTGGGAATCTGTAATATATCTTGGTAGCAATATAGACAGAGTAGTACATAAATACTCCAACATTATAATTAAAAAAACCAGAGAAGATTAAATTGTAAAAGATAACTTATATAAATAAAAAGAAAATAAGAAAACACAACAGTAAAAGTCTTTCCCTACAATGGAAAGTCCGTACTTTTGTTTGGCTCTCAAACATGAAAAAAAACAACAACATAACAACGATAAAACTACAGACTTTCATGTGGATGCATACGAAGAACAGGGAGAGTTAAATTGGATGACAAGGCAGAATTGAGATAGACTCATAGATAGATAGATAGATAGATAGATAGATAGATAGATAGATAGATAGATAGATAGATAGATAGATAAATATATAAATAGATAGATAGATAGATATATGGACAGATAAATAGATATATAGATAGATATACAGATATATAGATAGATAGATAGATAGATAGATAGATAGATAGATAGATAGATAGATAGATAGATAGATAGATAGATAGATAGATAGATTGAAATTTTGAAATTGTATGAAATGGCAGAAGTGAGAGAGAGATATCAGACATATATCAGTGACTGGCACATGGCGTTAGGAGAAGACAGTGACGCTGGATAGAACATACATTAAGAAACCTAGCTGATAATATTACAAGACCTGTGCTCCATATTGAGTTGAACGGTTTTGATTGATTTGATCTTAGGAAAATGACGACAATATATCTCAGCATTTACTAGTGGATAAATTCAGGATTTTCATTTACTAGGAAAGTCCACGTTGTTATTTGTTCAATGATATAGTCCAGGTGTACAAGGTCAATGTAAAGTAGTAGTCGCAAATCTGAGTGTCAGAGTGGTAAGAGTTCATGTCGGTCGCATCAATAGGTCCAGCTTCGATTCTCAATCCTCGAAGTGTTCCAGTTTACCCAACAGTAAAAGTAAACCTGATTTAGAGTTAGACACGCCAATAATGGGAAGAAGGTAACTGATCACCAAACCTCATTCAAAAACAAAAGAAAAAATGCCACGCTGACAGCAACTAGAAGTACATATCTAAGACGTCATTTTCAAATACAGCATATATTTTAGAACTACCTATAATAATAGCTACTCATTGCAAGCAAAGATGTCGACAGCATCAGACTTTTAATACGAGATGTGATCTCACTTGGCAAAGCAGATTATCTTGTCCTTGGGGCACACACGCGAGGAGTTGGCTGCCGTGTCATCGAACATTCTGTTCTTTTTGGCAGCTCATTATCTCTAAGCCTCGACGATAATATTTCGCTCTGCCATTTAGAGCACAGATTTGAGAGTTAGAACTACATATAGCTTTGTTTAAAACTAGCACATCTTTTACTTCTGGTTGTAAACGAGCGAATTCAAAATTTGGCAAACGGCGAAGAGTAACATCTGGAATGTGCTTCCCAGACTGTAAATTAGGATATATCAAATGGAGCCAACCGATTAAAAGCAGGCCAACGTGTTTGGGTCTGTCTGCTGACAGGAAGCGTGGTTTGATCAAAGATTACCACCCTCAACTCAATCAAATTTATGGCATGTTAGATAGCCTGTCAGACATTTGAAATGAGTGACATATATTCCATCTGCAATTCCAGAATTACTAAAACTGAGGTCCACGGACAAGACAAAGATAGAGAGCAATAAATATAATATCAAAAATGACTCTCTTTGTTCCTGTTCTTTTACCTTTTTCATGTTTGAGTTCAAGAAAAGTCGTGTGGCATTTTGACGTTGCATTGCAATACCTGCCCATGTTGCGCAGGTATAACCACTTAGAGCTGTATTTCTATTTTAGTTAATTTCCCTACCCTTTGACTCTCCGCAGATTACACACAAAGCAGCAGGTGGTAAAATGAACTACCCCTATTACTTACGTGTTTCATATATCCAAGAACACAATCTCTCTTCCATGTAGCTTTCCCTGGAAACATGCTGTTTTCAAGGCAGTCTGGCTGACGACATGTGGATCGACGGGATCCCCGTAGCAGTGAGCGTCTCGCAGCTGAAGCCATGCATAGCACAGCTGCCTGGTGGACCGCGGTCCACCTTCATCAGCACGCTCGGTATGTGAGGAAAGCTAGTACAACCAGCCACTTAACGCCTCTTTCGGGGAGCACAGACTTACTCATTGTGGGCATTAAACACCAACAGCTGTCAGAGGTTACGTGTTGTGTGTGCTTTGAGAGCATGCAGATGCAATTGTCAACTTATCAGCAATTCCTCTACGGCCTTTGGCAGCTTTTTGTAACCAACGAAACATTCATATTAAATAATATAGTAGCATGTAGCATGTCCTTTATAGAACGTCGCTTCTTACGACCGTCAACCTGTTTGGCGGATATCAGTTTTTTGGCAAGTGTGCAGTACAACAGGATCCCATTGCTTTCAGTGGGTGTATGCGCGAACAAAAAAACTATGTCTGCCAAACTGGACACGGGTGTGATTCAAACAGGATGCGTTGAGATTGTGAAACGAACGCTTCACTCCTAGACCACGCAGCCTTTATTTTCATAGGCGTCTCAGTCTTTGTAGACTATGCGCGGGGCGCCCTGTGAGTAACCTCTCAGTCGCAAGCTGGGCGCTGAATTTTGAGACCCTCGGCTGCCCATACTGCAGAATCACCCTCTTGGCTTTACTGGCGTAATCCAAAAGAAAGCAAAGGATTACAATTTGGCTGCAGCTCAGGTGCAGGAGTTTGCAATTTGTAAACCATCTGCCTCAGGCACAACTACTCCAGATGTTCTGTCTGGATTTACTCCCGTAGCCCTACTCTCTGCCGAGGTTGTTGCAAGAGTCGTTGCCCACAGATGCTAGTTACTCGAGCCATCTGATGATACTCTCATCGTCCCAAGACTAGCCATCATTCCCTGGGACTTGTGGGTTTAAAATTAGAATTACTCCTCTCCTAGGCGGACTACATGATTAGGCTAACGAGCTTCGTCTACCCGGGTTTAGTCAGAATTTACCTTCTCTTAGATTGGCTGCCAACCAAGGCTTAATATATATATATATAAACAAATAAGTTATCCCACCATTTTTTTTCTTCATGTGTATTGAAATGTATGAGACAGACATGAATGTCACCAGGAAAGACAGAATTAGAAATAGTGACATCAACAATAATATGAAAAGCAGTCTTTGTGCTGAATGCATTACAAGACACAGAACAAGATGCTCCAACCGTCACACACACAAGCATGTAATCCGATCAACTACCACTGCATACATAAAACAAGAAAATATGGTATTTTGTCAGATGACAAAACATAAATTCTACGAGTATAACAACACAGTTTTACAACGACAAACGCATATCCCGTTGTCCAAGTAATGCAATTTTAGCTTCATAAGCCGCTCAATGGCACACGGGGACGAAATAACAAAGTAAAGAAAACACAACAACCTTTTATAAAAGTCAACTCTGTTGTGCTATGTATTAATAGCTTTGATATGTAATGTATTCCAACAATAATAAAGTCAAAGATATCTCAACAGCACACATTGACGATGTAAGAGAAGTGTGAGACTTTAATGTAAAAAGTCTCCGAGGTAGACCTATAGCACACACTGACTCTGTAGATCAAGGTGAAGTGCGAGACTTTATTGTAAAAAGTATCTGAGGCAGAACTAAAGTACACATTGTGCCTAAAGGCCCTGTCCTCGCCCGACCAACCAGTCGGAGAAGGGCAGGCCGGCAGGCAAAAATTGTTTCCAGTCCGAGTGAAAATCATAGCCGGTGCCGTTGGGATCCGTTCTGCACAGAGCGCTCCATCCCTCCCCGAGCGAGCCTGGTCGATCGGTTAGTGTGTGTACGGGCTCCTGTCAGGCGGTCCTAGGTCGACGGAGTCATGGACGGAACAACCGGCTGTCCGTCAGTCGGTCCCTGCGGCCGTCCTCGTGAGGCTTTTTACACATCCATCCATCGCCGACCGGTGTATGTGGTTCGTCCGACATATATCTGGTTGATCCTGCATGTAGTCATATGCTTGTCTCAAAGATTAAGCCATGCATGTCTAAGTTCACACTGTCTCACTGTGAAACCGCAAATGGCTCATTATATCAGTCGAGGTTCCTTAGATGACACGATCCTACTTGGATAACTGTGGCAATTCTAGAGCTAATACATGCTTATAAAGCTCCGACCCTCGCGGAAAGAGCGCTTTTATTAGTTCAAAACCAATCGTCGTTTCCCCTCACGGGGTTGCGGCGTCCCCACTGGTGACTGAATAACTTTGTGCTGATCGCATGGCCTCATGTGCCTGCGACGCATCTTTCAAATGTCTGCCCTATTAAATGTCGATGGTACGTGACATGCCTACCACGTTTGTAACTGGTAACGGAGAATCAGGGTTCGATTCCAGAGAGGGAGCATGAGAAACGGCTACCACATCAATGGAAGGCAGCAGGCGCGCAACTTACCCACTCCCGGCACGGGGAGGTAGTGACGAAAAATAACAATACGGGACTCTTTCGAGGCCCCGTAATTGGAATGAGTACACTTTAAACCCTTTAACGAGGATCTATTGGAGGGCAAGTCTGGTGCCAGCAGCCGCGGTAATTCCAGCTCCAATAGCGTATATCAAAGTTGTTGCAGTTAAAAAGCTCGTAGTTGGATCTCAGGCGCAGGCGGGCGGTCCGGCTCGCGCCGGTTCACTGCCTGTTGTCGCCTGCCCTACCGTCTGCCGGCTTCTCAAGCGGGTGCTCTTCGCTGAGCCTCCCGGGTGGCCGACGCGTTTACTTTGAAAATATTAGAGTTTTCAAAGCAGGCCTCGGCTACCTGAATAATGGTGCATGGAATAATGGAATAGGACCTCGGTTCTATTTTGTTGTTTTTCGGAACTAGAGGTAATGATTAACAGGGACAAACGGGGGCATTCGTATTGCGGCGCTAGAGGTGAAATTCTTGGATCGCCGCAAGACGAGCTACTGCGGAAGCATTTGTCAAAAATGTTTTCATTAACCATGAACGAAAGTCAGAGGCGCGAACACGATCAGATACCGTCGTAGTTCTGACCATAAACGATGCCGACTACCGATCCGCAGGAGTTGCTTCGATGACTCTGCGAGTAGCTTCCGGGAAACCAAAGTGTTTGGGTTTCGGGGGAAGTATGGTTGCAAAGCTGAAACTTAAAGGAATTGACGGATGGGTACCACCAGGAGTGGAGCCTGCGGCTTAATTTGACTCAACACGCCAACACTGTAATGATTGACAGGCCGAGAGCACTTTCGTCGGGTCTAATAGGGAACGTGAACTGGAATTAGACCCTCGGAAGAGAGGTCAGTTTTACCCTACTAACGACAGGGCGTTTCTACGGTAATCCTGCTCAATCCGAGAGGAATCACAGGTTTCAGACACTTGGTCATTGACTGACTAATAGCTCTCTCTTGATTCGTTGGGTCTAATAGGGAACGGGTGCTGGTATTAGACCCTCGGCTACCATCTTAGGGATTACGGCCCTACGCCTCTAAGCCAGAATCCCGCCCTGAATCTCAGCACCACTGCAACGGGAGGCAACGATATGGTTGGGACCTGGGGCTTGCGTCTCAGCCCGACCCGGTTGAGCCGCAGAAAGAGGTATCTGCCGTCCTGTCGATCAAAGCGGGCGGGGAGCTGCTCGATATTTACCCCATACGGCGTTGAGGTGTGAAACTACTAGTAGAAGACTTAGTTCTCGGTCGGGGTGTCGTAAGCAGTAAAGCAGCCACCTCACTGCGAACTGTTGAGACTCAGCCCTTGATCATGATATGTCCGCACACCAGGCAAACAACATCTCCGTGCCATGACCAGGCTTGTCCCCTGGTTAAATGCACCCCTGCCTCGTTCTTTACCTCTGTCTGCTATCAGTCATCCCAATGGACGCAGAAGAGATGCAGGCCAGCGGACTTTGCACCTCTGCCCTATTGTGACAACCTCCCAGGTGCCGGAGAATGCTAGGCGTACCATCACTGCAGAGGATCCGAGACAATAAAGGGAGCAAGGAGATACCCCACTCACATACATATGCTACGTTTCTGTCAGGACGTGACGATCCTGGTACACAGACACACTGGACTGCCTCTCTTCCGGTATACTTGAAAAACGCGTACATACAGTCCATCATATCATATCATATCATCACCACACCCTATAGACACGATTGGTGAAGACTCGATAGTCCTGCAAGACAACTACCCTAAGAGAGACATCTCTGACCACAATTAACTGCTGCCTTGCAGATAGGTTGGGGACAGCCAAAGGCTAAGGAGGGCATCCCTACAGAAACGCCTGTTGAAATCGGATGCACTGGGCCACAGGCTTAACGAAACAGTTAACGTAAATCGCTGTATGATGACGTTACAACCTAACAGAAACAAGTATGGTGCTCATCCTGTGGAGTCCCGCCTGGCAGCGAGAATACCGGGCCCCACGCCTCGAAGGGGCCCACCCAATGCTACGGGTGGTCACCCACCCATGTGCTGTGGAGTCAAGGCACAAGGTGATGGGGCAAAAACTATTGACCAAAAACCCAAGACTCCCAGAATAATACAGTGGAATGCGGTGGGAGTCATTAACAAAAATATTTGCCTAACACATCACCTGCATGACGGCAAGATTGACGTGGCATGTATCCAAGAAACGCACCTCAACAACAACCACAGATTCTCAATCAGAGGATACCAGACCTTCCGTCTTGATAGAGAAGGTCACAAAAGAGGGGTTCTGATACTGACACGTAACTGCATACCAAGTAGCGCGGTAGCTGTTAATCACACCGGACAAGCAGAAATTGTAGGAGTCGACATAATGACACAAGAAACGAAGATCCGCATATTCAACCTGTATGGCCCACCAAACAAAGACTTGTCGCTCTCGAGTATGGAAATCAAGGACTCCAGCTGCCTAGTAGTTGGAGACTTCAACAGCCACTCGGAGAGATGGGGATATTCGGACACAGACAACAGAGGGGATGAAGTGGAAGACTGAGAGATAGACACAAATCTCTTTCTAGTCAATAGGCCGGAGCTTCTATTCTAGATATTCACCACAAAATAGACCGACATGTGCTCAACCAATTGGCAGGTAGCGACCACAGGCCAATTAGGCTAGACATTAATATGGAAGTAGGCCCGCAGGAAATAAAACTGCTCCCACGTTGAAACTATAAACGAGCCGACTGGGGCAGATTTGCAATGCTGACAGATGGGCTGTGTGAAACCATCAACACACGAAATAACAAGATGAAACCCATGGTGGAAAGCTTAAGCAAAGCAATAATGCAAGCAACCCCCGAAACCATCCCAAGAGGGACAAGAAAAAACTACAAGCCATATTGGAATGATGAACTACAGATCATCTCACCATAGCAAGTAATCGGATGTTGTAGGTCCTAACATCGTTGGAGGAGTGGGCGAACTCATGGCTGGTCAAAATAAACGAGGAAAAAAAGAACATGTACGATATTCTCGCTTTCAAATAAACCCCAGAACACCAAAATAAGTCTTAACGGAAAATACCTGCGGCCAAACGACAACCCAAACTACTTGGGAGTCACATTTGATCGGCGCATGACATGGAAAAGTCAGGTCGAGAGAAACCGAATCAGAACCAGACAAAGAATGGCAATCATGAGGAACCTTGCTGGCACACACTGGGAGCAGACGAAAGAATAATAAAGAAACTGTACACTGGAAGAGTGAGACCAGTTCTAGAGTATGGCATTGCGGCATGGACAACGGCAGCAAAGGCGAACTTTGATAAAATTAGAAAACTTCAAAACCAAGCCATGAGAGTTATTACAGGAGACATGAAGTCAACGCCAATTGTAGAACTTGAAAAGATTACAAATCTGCAATCCATAACCGACAGAAGAGACTGCAAAGCCCAGCAGCAAGCAGAGAAACTCAGAAGACTGACAGACCATCCAATGCATCAGAGACTAAATAGATTTGGAAATGGGAAACTAAAGCGGAGAAACTTTGCAGAAATAGCCAAAGCAAAGATGAGCGAAGACCCTATGAACACCGTAACAATACCAAAGCCCATCCCTACTGTACGCAAACCTACCTGGAAGCAGCATATCATTCCGGAGGTGGTAGAAAATATACCAGGTATTGGAAACAGGAACAGCCAGACTGAAAAAGAGAGAAGAGACATAACCCTGAGGTACAAACGGAAAACTACCCAAGCATGGACTGGACCCATGCATACACCGACGGTTCTGTAACAAACACAACACAAAATGGAGGGGTAGGGGTATTCCTGAGCCTGCCAAATGGTAGAAAAATAACACTGTCAGTGGCAACTGGAAAATACTCAAGCAATTTCAGAGCGGAGGCTGAAGCACTGAGGGCTGCGAAAGCAATGAAAGCCAGATAGTCCTGTTTACAGATGGCCTGGGCGTAGTTACAGCACTAAAAAGCCAGAAAAATACTGAACTTAATGATTTAAGAGCAGTACTCTATCAACTATGCCAGCAGTCCGCATCAAAAAGAGTAGTGGTACAGTGGGTTCCATCCTACTATAACATCCAAGGCAACGAGGAGGTAGACAGACTGGCAAAAGAAGGTGCACGACTACCACAACCAGATTCTAGTGTGACCTACGAAGAGTCCAAAAGGCTTATTAGGGCCGGATACATGGCCAAATGCGAAACAGAACATACTGGCTACACAAAAAAGGATGCCTATTACCAGTTGAACTGAAGAGAGCAGGTCGTGGTCTTCAGACTCCGCACAGGCCACAACAGACTGAGGTACCACCTATTCAATAAACTGAAGATAGGTGGCACTGACGAATGCACTTGTGGTACCGGGAAAATGACCTCTGAACATTTGCTGCAAAACTGCCCGACATACAAGAACCAGAGAAAGCACATGTGGCCATCACCAGTGGCAACACTAGACAGGCTCTATGGCAGTGTCGACAGCCTCAGGATGACCGCTGCTTTCTTAAAAAAAATACAGGTTGACGGTTGACAGCGTACGAAGAAGAAGAAGAAGTACACATTGGCTCTGTAGATGATATATGTGAGAATTTATTCTACCGGATCTCGGGCTTATGACAGTACTCTTCCTGGTTGCCTTGTCTTCCCTAACTGTAAGAGAAGTACTCATTTAAATATAGGTAGACCGGAGTAACAGGAGTTCTCAAGTCAAGATGACACTGCTTGGGTAATACAATAAAAGCAAAGTCTGTATTCTATACATCGACTATCGAATCAAGTGACCTGTAGCTTTATCGACGGATCTCAGAAAGAGAAAGTATAGTCCTTTTATTTTGTAGAGTGGTTCGTATTCCGACGATGCCCATTATATTGTCTCATCTTCGTTCTTACATATCATTGCTTCATATCTACAGCTCGCCTTTTACAAAAGTGGAGGCCTAATTATTTTGTTCATCTCTGCAGTGATGGTTTCGGAACCAAATATGTGTACATGACGAGGTTGCTAGACTCTTATTCTGTTAATTATATTAAATTTGTTGCGAACTGCGTCTGTTAAAGATGTCCGTGATCTATACAATCCTGAGAACATATGTAGCTATTTTGTCCGTATTTGTTTGCAGCGTCGCGTATCTTAAATTGATGTTAAACACAATGAAGCTATAATGGTCTAATGGAATAGAATACAAAATGTCAATTTCAATCAGTCAGTCAATCAAAATTTTTTCAGTTCTCTGTAGGGCATAGATCGAGGTTAAACGAATACACGCCAACTCAGCGAATGTTGGCCTATGGTTTCTAGCGATATGCCTGGCAGGGCACAGTGTTACTATTCTTTGCTATTTTTGGGGGGCCAGCAGCACCAATTTGCGCTTAAGTTAAGCGTTAGTCGGCTTTCATGAGCTGTGTAAAGCGTCACTATTCCCTTGATGTATTCATGAATATTACAACTTGCAAGACACCGTTACAGACGCACAAGACAGATAACAGCTCCATAAACTGTCTAAAGCAAGCCAAACAATTCCAATTAGCATTACTTCCCCTTTATTCACCATCTGTAACTAGCGAGAGTGCCATTGGGTTACAGACAACTTTTATTGAGATGGTTATCGTTCTTGGGATTTATAAATAAAGAATAAAGGCTACTTACCAGTGCAGTCGGCACTAAATGTGCAGGCTAAGGCTAGGTTTGATCCCTACGGGTACCGGGGTTTTTAACCTCAGGAGACCTGGGTTGTCGTTCTTGGTGTGTCGACAATGAGTAAGATTGCTCTATTGTTCGTCTTTAAAAAGGACGTTAAGTGGTGGGATACAGTAGCTTTCTTCACATGGCAACCGTGCTGATGAAGGTGGACATACGTCCTGCGTGTGGTTGTGATGTACTTGGATTCATCTGCGTTTCGTTCACGACAACCGGGATCACATCGATCTCTCACATAGTTAGCCAGACTGCCAAGAAAACTGTCAATTTCCAGAAGGACCTTCGTGGAAGTGAAGTGGGAGTATTGACCAGCACATTTTGCTTGACCCTGACTAATATGTCTGATCAGTATGTTTTGTCTGACCCTGACTAATATGTCCGATCAGTATGTTTTGTCTGATCCTGACTAATATGTCCGATCAGTATGTTTTGTCTGACCCTGACTAACATGTCCCATCAGTATGTTTTGCCTGACCCTGACTAATATGTCCGATCAGTATGTTTTGTCTGACCCTGACTAACTTGTCCGATCAGTATGTTTTGTCTGACCCTGACTAACTTGTCCGATCAGTATGTTTTGCCTGACCCTGACTAACATGTCCCATCAGTATGTTTTGCCTGACCCTGACTAATATGTCCGATCAGTATGTTTTGCCTGACACTGACTAACTTGTCAGATCAGTATCTTTCTTGACTCTTGATTCTAGGAACCAACATCATCAAACAGGGGACATTCCAATAAGCGCTTCGTTCTCCGCCTAAGTAGCCAGCCAAGCGTATATACCAGTCAGGTGTTGATTTCATTCTCGTCGGATCTTTCCAGACAAAAAACACTTTCTCCCTCTTCCCTTAGTCACTCCCAAATTTATTACCCTCTGCACATATGCATTTTCGCGACCCTCTGTCTCTTCATCAATCTGTAGACTGTCTATTACTGTCTTTATCAACTCAACCCTGTCTCTCTTCATCATCCCGTCGTTCACCTCAGCTCGTACCGCCACTGCATCACCTCTTTCGTTGCCCCAGGCGCCTGTATCTTTCTATAGAGAACAATCAGATGTCCGTTCAGCTGGCCTCTCGCTTTAAACGTAGCTAATTGATACAGGAGACGACATTAGTCGATACAGCCGGATCAGTGACGTCATATGGGTTACCAGAAGAACGATGAATCAACCACAAGACTCCAACTCCAGATTGGTCCTCACAGTTTACTTCTGTCACCTTGACCAATAGACCATTTTCCACACCGCTCGGGTAGATATTCCTCCTGCTCTAGGCTACCAGCACGTACATGATGATGATGGAACCATATTCCGACCAGGAGCATGTACAGTGTTCTATTAGCGCCTTTTTCTTGGAAGTACAGCTAGGTCAACTTGATCGTACAGCAAGCGCTGTCGTAGGGAAGAAAGTGTCACGGGCGTCGTTGTTTGAGGATCTGCCATTTCTTCTTCTTCTTCATCGTACGCAGTCAGACATCAACCTTTATTTTTTCGAGAAAAGCGGCGGTCATCCTGAGGCTGTAGACACTGCCATAGAGCTTGTCTAGTGTTGCCACTGGTGATGGCCACATCTGCTCTCTCTGATCCTCGTATGTCGGGCAGTTTTGCAGCAAATGCTCAGCGGTCATTTTCCCGGTACCACACGGGCATTCGTCAGTGCCACCTATCTTCAATGTGTTGAATAGGTGGTACCTCAGTCTATTGTGGCCAGTGCGAAGTCTGAAGACCACGACCTGCTCTCTTCTGTTCAACTGGTAATAGGCTTCGTTTTTTGTGTAGCCAGTATGTTCTTCGTATGTCATACTAGTATCTGGTTGTGGTAGTTTTGCACCTTCTTTTGCCAGTTTGTTTGCCTCCTCGTTGCCTTGGATGTTACAGTGTGATGGGACCCACTGCACCACTACCCTTTTTGGTGCAGACTGCTGGCATAGTTGACAGAGTACTGCTCTTAAATCATTAAGTTCAGTATTTTTCTGGCGTTTTAGTGCTGTGACTACGGCCAGGGCATCTGTAAGCAGGACTATATGGCTTTCATTCCTTTTACCTGTCACCATTTCTTCCACTGCGGCCCTCAGTGCCTCTGCCTCCGCTCTGAAATTGCTTGTGTATTTTCCAGTAGCGAATGACAGTGTTATTTTTCTGCCATTTGGTAGGTTCAGAAATGTTCCTGCCCCTCCGTTCTGTGTTGTGTTTGTTACAGAACCGTCGGTGTATGCATGGGTCCAGTCCATGCTTGGGTAGTTTTTCGTTATGTAGCTCAGGGTAGTATCTCTTCTTTCTTTTTCAGTCTGGCAGTTTTTGTTTCCTCTGGAAATATATCCTGCCTCCAGGTAGGTTTTCGTACAGTAGGGATTGGCTTTGGTGTTGTTAGTGCGTTCATGGGGTCTTCGTGCATCTTTGCTTTGGCTATTTATGCAAAGTTTCGCCGCTTTAGTTTCCCACTTCCGAAATTGTTTAGTCTCTGGTGCATTGGATGGTCAGTCAGTTTTCTGAGTTTCTCTGATTGCTGCTGGGCTTTGCAGTCTCTTCTGTCGGTCATGGATTGCAGTTTTGTAATCTTTTCAAGTTCTACAATTGACGTTGACTTCATGCCTCCTGTTATAACTCTCATGGCTTGGTTTTGAAGTTTGCTAATTTTATCGAAGTTAAGCCTTTGCTGCTGTTGTCCATGCCGCAATGCCATACTCTAGAACTGGTCTCACTCTTCCAGTGTACAGTATTTTTTAGTATACTTTCGTCTGCTCCCCAGCTTGTGCCAACAAGTTTCCTCATGATTGCCATTCTTTCTCTGGCTCTCATTCGGTTTCTCTCGATCTGACTTTTCCATGTCATGCTCCGATCAAATGTGACTCCCAAGTAGTTTGGGTTGTCGTTTGGCTGCAGGTATTTGCCGTTAAGACTTAATTTGGTGTTTTGGGGTTTGTTTGATAGCGAGAATATTGTACATGTCGTTTTTTCCTCGTTTATTTTGACCAGCCATGAGTTCGCCCACTCTTCTATTTGATTTCTGTGAGGTTAAGCTGATTATTTCCCTTATTTGCCTTCCCTAACTGTATGGTAGGTACCCATTTACAGCTTTCTTATATCTTTCATAACCTGGCTAGTAGGCCTAATTCGGCATTTTCCGCTCTAACCACTCTACTCCTCGAACCTATGGAGAAACGACTAATGCCCGGTCAGGTGATGAATACTGATCGGACTATGTTAGTCAAGCCAGGTGAAACATATTGATCAGACTTTGTTAGTCAAGCCAGGTGAAACATATTGATCAGACTATGTTAGTCAAGTCAGGTGAAACATATTAATCAGACTATGTTAGTCTGGGTCAGGTGAAGCATATTAATCAGACTATGTTAGTCTGGGTCAGGTGAAACATATTTATCAGACTATGTTAGTCTGGGTCAGGTGAAACATATTGATCAGACTTTGTTAGTCATGCCAGGTGAAGCATATTAATCAGACTTTGTTAGTCAGTTCAGATGAAACATACTGATCAAGATCACACCTCACTTCCCCACCTCACATCCCTTTGTAGTATTCAGTAAGACACCGTTGCCCTGTCTGTTCTATACTTCCGCATAACTGGTCATTGGACTTAACCAGCGAATTCATTATTACAGAAAGTGTGTTTCTTTAAGTTAAGGTTTCTCTCATGGTAGTTTACTTTGTGGGAATGAAGTTGTAAGAGACTTCGGTATACTAAGTCAAGATTTGCCCATTGTAGATCCACTGCTGTTGGGGAATGAAGATCTAAGAGACTTCGGTATAATAAATAAAGGTTTGCTCATAGCAGCTCCAATACTGTCGGGGAATGAAAATCTAAGAGTGAAGGTTTGACTCGTAGTAGTTACACTACTGTCGCGGAATGAAGTTATTAGAGACCAATATACTAAGTCACAACGTGTAGGAGATAGAGTGGCCAGTTCCTTTCCTCGCTGACTTTTATTTGTCTAGTTACATGCTAAGACCATATCTTTAACATGAGAAACATCATCGAGAAAAGCAGATAATTCAATACCGATCTGTATGTCTGTTTTATAGACTACACCAAGGCCTATGACTGCGTAAAACATCAGCAAATCTGGAAAATGAAAGATATGGGCTTCCCAACACATCTGGTTCAATTAATTGAAACTCTTTACAGGAGGCAGCAAGCAGTCGTCAGGATACACGGTGAAACCTCAGACTGGTTTGAGATACACAAGGGGTCAGAGACAGGGCTGCATTCTTTCACCATACCTGTTCAACAAATATGCGGATAACATTATCAGGAATGTAAAGGCAGAGCCATTTCTACAGACTTCGATCTTTTCACAATTGGAACTAAGGAGATACCGGAAAAACGATATGCCGACGACACAGTTTTGCTCTCGAATAGCGCCAAGGGCGTATAAGAAATAATTACATCAGTCCAGAAACATAGTGAAGCCCAGAATCTCTATCTGAATACAAAGAAAACAAAGATAATGACAATTGATAAGACAAAACTCCAACCTAAAATCTAGATAGCTCGTGAAGACATTAAAAATGTTGAACATTTTGAATATCTGGGATCAATACTGAACAACAATAGAGACTGTACAAAAGAAGTAAGAAGACGACTGACTATGGCAATGCAGAAGATAAGGAGTATGCAGAACCTATGACATAATACAAACAAAGAACTAAAACTAAAGATCCTAAGAACATACATTTTTCCTGTGGCAACCTATGGATGTGAAACATTGACGATTACAAAAGCAATAAGAGCGAAGATCGGTGCTTTTAAAACATAGTGCTACAGAAAGGTCCTGAACATATTGTGGACAAAGAAAGAAAGAAACAGATCCATCTGCCAAGACCCTGAATGTAGAGGAGAATTGACTCATGAATCACGTAATGATCTGAAAACTGAAGTTTTCTGGACACGTGAAACGACAATACGGACTGGAGAGAGTGGTTATGGAGGTCATGGTCATTGAGAGGAGAAGCAGGAGCCGACCAAGAAGACGATCGACTTTAGGCATCACGGAGGCGCTGGACCCAGGACATCAAGGAGACGCTGGATTTGACCTTTGGGCAGGCCGGAAGACTGGCGAAAGATAGTTACCTTCAGACATGCTATCATGAGAGCGACGTTCTGCAAAGGACATGCTACATGATGATGATGATGAGTTACATGCAAGGTATTATTTACAACTGGGTCGCTTAGAGCGTACGGATAGCGGGATTCGTATCCCGTACCTTAATAATAAAATAACGTGTGCTCTCCACTGTGCAAATCGTATCTCTCTACTACTTTATAAATTACTTTTGTTAGCGTCATCTTTAAGTCGCTCCTTACGAAGGTATATGTGGAGAAGGTTCGTCGCTCCTTGCATAACGCATGTATCAAAGTACTTTGTGTACTATTACAGGACTGGTTCCTGTAGCAATTTGTTCTACATGCTAGCCCTATACACAACCCTCTTTATTCGCACTTTACAGCACGGATGGATGTACAGTGGCCATATTTTTTCTTCACATGTAAGGGGTTGCTGTTGCTATACGATAGCTACAGAGCATACCTGCTCCAAAGCCAGTCTCATATAATTACACGTCTTCGTCAGTTATTCCACTGTGCTATTCAATGTACTTGTAGTTATCAGTGACACTTGTAAGGATGTTTTTCTCATGTCTGCAAGAGCATCTTCATCATTAGTACGTGTCTGTCATCGGTGTGAGAGCAGTGTCTGCACGAGGGCAGGTGCTAAGGTTTGGTGCGGTTTAAGTGGCTATTGATTCTAGTATGTCCTGTTCGGAACAGCAAAATAAGACTTCGCTCTCTTCTGAATAACAAATTTATGTCGCTAAAACACTGTGACCCGATGTCTCCGTTGCCCACCTGTTCAGCGAGATTTTCCTGGTATGGCTTGGCTTCGTTCGTTCTCAATCTCCCGCTACCAAACCCTGAAAGGGCTTAAGTAGCAGAATGTTGTCCAGAGAACGGAATGCGTTGTGTCGTAGTTTACAGCTAGACTGCGATATTTGCACATTTCGGGCCAACACATCCGACTTCAGCAAGCTTTTTTGTAGTACTGGGTTAGCATTCCCTCTTCGATCCCTTCTCCTTAGCCAGTCTGCCCTGCTGCAGCCTGTTATCCAGGATTACCGCTTGCAGGTGTAGAAGGATCTTGGCGGCTCTGGTTGGCTGGCCCTGACGCTAGCAGTCAGCTATGGGTCCCTGACCACTGCAGCTCATGCGCTGCTCAGCATCTTGATCCCATGTCTCTGGCATTATTACTAAGGAAACGTTTAACTCTGTAGTTGATACTCGTACAAAGTCTATCGTTTTGTTGTTTGAAGATTCCTGTTTTTGCTAACATGTTCGCCATTTCGTTTCCTGTATTTTTTATGTTCGGAGAGCCATTGCATTTTAAGATCAGTAGGAGGTCGCGAGATCCACATAGTGTATCACGGTGTCCACACAGGAGTCGCGTGCTTCGACCAGCTATTATTCCCAAGACTGTCAATGTCTGCAACTCAACAAAGGCTGTGCTCGGTTACTGGGAAGGTCCATACTGTTTATTTAATGGGCATATGTTAGTGTTAAGCTGGCAGGTGTCCGAAGGCATTGCAGAGCTCTAGTGCCAGGAAGTTATGTGTCATACTAATATTATGCAGATGAGATTGACACGTCAATATCCGATCCTCCAGCGAACAAGGTATGCATGAGTGGATAAATAAGAGGGACATAATATAGACAAGAATGGGGAAATGATAAGAGCTTGAAAGATACATAAATATTAAGCAGGGAAGCTTCATTTGTCTCTGTCGGATTTACATATTATTAAAGATATTTTGACATTTATAAAACTTGCAATTTATATTCCAGTCCAGTGATTGACGACGAAAAACCAGAATAGGACCGCTCTTTCTTTCTCAACATGTAGTAAGAGGCAAATAAAGAGGGCTGCGCGTGGGCTAGCAACCTCATCATGTAAGAAAAATTTAAACCACATAACTTCAACGAATATTGACAGGTTAACTAACAAGAAACGTACAGATCAACCATCTAAGACAAGAAGTTTTTCTGCCATTGGGGCTTATGACGTGTTGTAGAAAAAGCTTCAAAGAAATTGCGTCGCTGAGGTACTGGTTTTCGTCGAGGATATCGGCCAGATTCTGTGAGTGGAATGTTCGTACAATGCACGTACACGGGAAGATTGTTCATGTGACAGCGGAGATGGGAAACCTACACATTGATATCCTGGATATCGCTCAAACAAGGTGAGAAGAAGTTGAGAGGATGAAACTAAGAACAGGGGAAATGCTGCTGCTGCTTCAGGGCACACTGAAGAATACACACCTCATAGTGAAGATTTGGTTCTAATGCTGGAGGTGCAGATGTTATTTATATAATGGGAGATAGTAAAACACATAGTGATATTAGTGACTTTAAAAACTGTGAAACAGAAGATCAAGATACATATTATCCAACGTTTCGTAACGACTAATGACAAAGAAGACCCAAATAAAAGACGCATTTTACACCAACACTACAAAATATCATGGATGATACAAGGAGGAACGGCATTACAATTTTCACGGCCGATCTAAATTCAAAGGTAGGGAATGATAACATTGGTTTTGAAGCGATCACGTACGAACATCATATCGGGATTAACAATTAAAACGTAGAACTACTTATGTGCTTCTGTGCTTTGATTATATTGGTGATTGGTTGCAGCATATTTCCACACATTAAAATGCGCAAAAGATATACAAGAGCGTATAATCACAGACGATAGTTCAATGTGGTATTCTTCGCCAACAAGTTCAAACACGATATTTATATATAAAGTCTCTACATCAAATTGGGCTCACGTATTGCAATAACTAGAATAACATTTCTAACAGAAGAGCACTGGTAACATACCAAATATATGGAAAGATACTTGCGGAGAAGTTCTGCAGAAAAGAGGTTAACAACACAAAACATGGATAACACCACAAACTAAAGCAAAGATTAAAAAAAAAGAAGGACAGTTTTGTACAGAAGTCAAAAATTAAAAAAGAAAACAGTAAGAAAGAGACAAGAAACAATATATTAAAGAGCAGAAGAAGCTGCAGCAAAAGAAAATACGAAAGACGTATTCAACAGTACAAATAAACGTACATGAAAATATAATCAAGGAAATGGCTTTATAATTGAAAGGATCTGAATAGAGACGCAATCAACGCATATGGGCAAATGAAGAAGGAAGCAGAACATTTCGAAGAACTATTTAAATAGATCAGATTCTGAAGATACCTCAGACACTGTCGGTAGAACCTGAACTGCAAATTATGTGCGAGAAATCAATTAAAGAAGAAATCGAGAAAGTCAAATGGTACCTAGAGATGGTAAAGTAGAAGTAACCAAAGCAGTCATTGACAACTCAGAAGAGATATTATACAAATTGCTCGCTAAGGTTTGGTCGTGTGTGAAATCGATTTCACCATTTTACATCTGAACCGTGTACTCCGAAAAAGCATTTGACAGCTTAAACAGAGAAAAACCCAGGTAGCTGTACAGTCACGACACCGCTCCATTGAAATTCACTAACGTAATTAATCAAAGATACGATATATAGAGATCAACATGAAGGTCAGCTTTCTCAGCCAATTGAGATACGAAATTGTACGTGACAGGGATGTCTTTTATAATAATTTCTCTTTTAGCTGGACATGGGCTGCATTATTGAGACAACAAGGTAAACCATTGCAAATGGAATTCAATGGGATTAGACAAAACAACTGATGATCTGAGCCTTGCCGGTATATTTCTTAGTGTTTAATTGATCCAATTCTCAAACCTGTATATTTCTTAGTGTTTATAATTGATCCAATTCTCAAACCTGTATATTTCTTAGTGTTTAATTGATCCAATTCTCAAACCAGTATATTTCTTAGTGTTTAATTGATCCAATTCTCAAACCGGTATATTTCTTAGTGTTTAATTGATATACATTCTCAAACCGGTATATTTCTTAGTCTTTAATTGATCCAATTCTCAAACCGGTATATTTCTTAGTCTTTAATTGATCCAATTCTCAAACCGGTATATTTATTAGTGTTTATTTGATCCAATTCTCAAACCGGTATATTTCTTAGTTTTTAATTGATTGAATTCTCAAACCGGTATATTTCTTAGTGTTTAATTGATATACATTCTCAAACCGGTATATTTCTTAGTGTTTAATTGATCCAATTCTCAAACCGGTATATTTCTTAGTGTTTAATTGATCCAATTCTCAAACCGAAATATTTCTTAGTGTCTAATTGATGTACATTATCAAACCGATATATTTCTAAGTGTTTAATTTGTATACATTCTCAAATCGGCATATTTGTTGGTGTTTAATAGATCCAATTATCAAATCGGTATATCTGTTGGTGTTTAATTGATCCAAATGATCAAATCGGTATATTTCTTTGTGTTTAATTGATCCAGTTAAGAAACTGGTATATTTCTGGTAATATCTCAAATGGAGTCCCTTAACAGACAATGCTATTGGGGATCATCTTTTTAAGACGTTATTTTAAGAGAGCTCTATTTGCCTGAGGTGGGGATACCTAATACTTTTCTTTGCTGTGAATTATGTACCCATTTACAGCTGGGTAAACTATTACCTGTAGTGGTCGAGGCAAAAAATGAATGCCTCATTCTTGTAAAAAAAGAAATTGGTGAAGGTCTCATAGTAGCCACGGCTACCATGCATCAAGTGGCACAGAGTTGAACTCGCAGCATTTTCTAACAGAAGGTGATCGATTCTCACCACGTCTACCATATGTATCATTTTGATTGCACCGTGGAGTAGCAGCAGTAAAAAGCAAATGACACTGACCATACACGATGCATATATTTTTAATAGCAGTCGCGATCATTCCATTAGTACAGTCACTCTCCGTTTTTGAAACAATTCAGTTCCATATCTTTCTTCATAATATCTCGAATTAATTTCTGTAAAATGTTCACATCTATCTACGTTTCCCTTTGTGTACAATGACTTTGAAGCTGATCTTGTTGGCTTAATACAACTGTTTAATGTCAGCGTGTTCATATTTCGGTCTTCCACTTCCGGCAAGGCGTTTGACTCAACCAGTTTCATTCACCTTGCTCAAAAGTTGACCCAAACTAGCACACAACCAACCTTTGTCTGGAAAATCATTGACAATCGTCTCGAACTGTAATTTCAAGTTCTGCATAAAAATATATTGCATATCTTTCTTCTGTAGTGAACGCCATTTTAGATCAGACTGCGAGGGTGCACCATAAGGTGCTGGGTTCGATCCCCATCTCAGCACCGGCCGTTACCCCGGGGAAGCAAACCCTTAGAAAATGCAGGAGGAAGTAGACCCTTACATAAAATGCATGCTGAAGTCGGATGCACTGGGCCGACAGGCGCAAAATAAAAACGCAGTGCAATGCACACCGCCTTGGGGATTAGAGAAATAAGGCGAACGCAAAAAAAAAAGAAAAAAAAAAAAAAAAAAAAAAAAAGAAAAAAAAAAAAAAAAAAAAAAAAGATCAGACTGTAAGCGTAGAAAATTACTGAAGAAAGTGACCAACTATAAATGTACTAATTTGCATGTAATTTTGTCAACTTAATAATCATTTTACAATGAATTTGTGTAGCCGTTTTTCTCTACTCACCCTGTAAACATATGTGTGTGTGTGTGTGTGTAGGTGTGCGTGTATGTATGTGGGTGTATATGAATGCATGTATGCAGATTTGTGTTTTTATAATTATGATTATATGTGTTATTGTATGGTCATTTCACCTTTGGCTCAAATCCTATGAGATGGCTCATCAATGTTTACATTTCTCTAACTTTTCTGACCAGCCCGGTTACTAGCGTTTCCTGGCAAACCCAATTAATAATAATGCAACACTTATTAAGGTAAAATATGTCTTTGTTTTATCGATTCTGATATAGTGTGCTAGTCATTTTCATTGTTGCTGTTATGTGTTCCTGATGAAAACCTTGTGGCCGTAACGAAGATTTCATTCATGTCTTTGTTCCGACTCAGTATCTGAACCATACTTGTAATTGTTTGTTTACTTTTCAAAAGAAAACTAAGTTGTATGTCTAATTACTTTCCCTCCTCCTCTTTCTATTTTTTCTATCTCCCTCTCACTAACTCCCTCCTTTCTAACCACGGACAAACATCTTATACGCGAACACTGTTCTTCTCAAAGAAGGTAGAAGGTCAGCAAACGTGTTCGTCATACTACAAGAAATATGTGCTCAACTTTAAGAACTGTTTCACAGATAAGCAATCATTTGGTCGAATACCCGCAATCACGAACGGAAGCCAGACAGTTGATTCAAATAACCCGGAAGAGCATCAATTGATAAACCACGCCCGCGGGAAATACTACCAGAGAAGGCTGTTTTGTTGACGTGCATTACATCATTCTTCTTTTCCTCGTTGTTCGCTCTCAAATAATTCCATCCATTTTCTTCTTCAACTTTTCTGTCTATATCAAGACGTCTCTTGTGGCCACACAGTTTATCCCGCAATCGGATTAGCGAGGTCCACATTGTCACTCTGATCCTTTCGCGAAGCCAGCAGACCCGGAGAATAGGTTCCACCGTTTGTTTTCCATATGGGCACATGTCTGTGTGCCTAAATACTAGATGATTTGTTTCAGTCTGGAGTGGCTGATTTCTAGTCTATAAATTGCAACTTAATTTCCTCTGCTATTTTCAGTTCTGGACGGCCTTTGTGTCATATGCCTTTGAATAGTCCATATACCTTTGACTAATCCATCTGCCTTTGATTAGTATATATGTCTTTGACTAGTCCATCTACCATTGACTAGTCTATCTACCTTTTACTAGTATATCTGTCTTTGACTAGTCCATCTACCTTTGACTAGTCTATCTACCTTTGACTAGTATATCTGTCTTTGACTAGTCCATATGCCTTTGACTAGTCTATCTACCTTTGACTAGTATATCTGTCTTTGACTAGTCCATATGCCTTTGACTAGTCTATCTACCTTTGATTAGTATAGCTACTTTTTATTAGTATATCTGCCTTTAATTCGTCTATCTGTCTGAGAAGTGCAACTGTCTTTGACTAGTCCATTTGCCTTTGACTAGTCTATCTACCTTTGACTAATCCATCCGCCTTTGACTAGTCTATCTGCCTTTGCGTAATTTATCTACCTAAGACTAGTTTATCTGTTTCATAATTTCCATGAATCTTACAATGTGCAAGAATCTACAGCATTTTCCCTCTGTTGAAATTGTGGCTCGTATATACAAGGTGCTCCAGACAGACTGTACAGGCCTTTTGCTTTTTTGGTTTGTCATGGCCGTTATGACTTATAAGAAATCTGCAATAAAGCATTTCTTGTGTCTTGCATGATCCTTGTTTTCCACAGTAGCTCATGCAGCTGTTCTTTGGGCCTCAATCTCAAATCTGAACTCTTTCCAATGGCTACTGAAATTTGGATTTCCCGTCAATTGTAAAATGTAATGTACACGTCACCAACTCCATTTCTCATAACTCTCTTTGCTGATCCACTCGTGTATATGACGGTCCAATATGTGACTCTGTGTGTTTTTTAAAATGTATTCTAAGGCTATATTTTATCTTTAGATCTACTTAGTTGCCATTTTTTAAGTCGCTTCTGGTATGTTGTCTATTAGCTCTGGAAATCGTGCTCTCTTCCCTTGTGGAAGTGTGATGCTTGTCATAAGTGGCTCTGCCTTTCTCTGACCGAGGGCTTTCATAGAGTGGGGCAAGTACTTTTGCTTGTTGTGCAATTCAGCTTCTCTGGAGTCTGTCTCCACCATATCCTTCTAGTATTTGATTAATTGGGTAATTTGGGAGGCGCTTGCATTTTGCTGCCTGGGGGAAACAAATTAGGACAGTCAATGAAGTTACGACGATATCAACCCCTCATTCAACAGGGAGATGTGGGGCACACACCGCCATTGATCAAGAGCTGAAAACAGAGGTACCAGGACATAAGGTCCATCTGCAGCCAGCCTAGTCTTATGCTATGTTTACACCACTAAAGTTCAAAATGATCGATATAGCGTGGGCTAACGAATACACAACTGAGCATGTGTTACGCAACTATTCCACTGGCTCAGATTCAACACGAGACTCTAAATTGCAGTGGGTTAAAGAGGAGCACTAAACAAAGAGAGAGTTAATTTCGGAGACTTGTTTAATTGTGTAAAAGATGCGAGCATAGTAAGAAGGTCGGTACAGGGCGTACACGGAGAAGTCCCTACTGTCAGCAGTAGTGGTGGATTCTGGCGTGAGCACTGGCCTACGGAGATGAACCGTCACAGGAAGCCACTTGGGAACCTTGAAGAACTCCCATCACGACGATTTTTATCAAGAGAACTTGGTTTTGCGTGCAGACATATTAAAACAATGCTGAGACAGGAGACCGCGTGGGCTAGTGGTAATAGACACGGCTCACAATCCAAAGGTGGTAGGTTCGCTCCCCAATCACAACACCGGCCATTACCCCGGGGAAGCAAACCCTTAGAAAATGCAAGAGGAAGTAGACCCTTGCATAAAATGCATGCCGAAATCAGATGCACTGGGCCGAGAGGCGCAAATTAAATAAAAACATAGTGCAACGCACACCGCCTTGGGGAAAATAAAAATAAAGCGACCGCAACAAAATTTAAATGGCGAGTGTAAAGAAGAAAAAGTAGATGTTTAACCAAAAAGTTTAACATCTAGACATAACTCGTGTACAGCGTTACCCGACACTCCACCCTAAATTTGGCTGCAGCCAGAAAAACCACTATTTCTGTCGAAACAACTTATAAGTGCATGTACTAGACGTGAGTCTAAGTAGCATATATTTAGTCCGATGGTTCTCTTCCTGGAAGGACGTCTGTGTCGACCAGGGAAGATTGTCATTGGAATGTTACCTTCTGTTACTTAAAAAACCATTGCCATAAAAAATACACTGCAAATAAATGACACTTTTCTTTATAGGCTCGATTGCTGGCTGGGTTCAATCCAAATGTAGTGTTGATAAATGACACTTTTCTTTATAGGCTCGATTGCTGGCTGGGTTCAATCCAAATGTAGTGTTGATAAATGACACTTTTCTTTATAGGCTCGATTGCTGGCTGGGTTCAATCCAAATGTAATGTTGCGGTCCTTATGTTCCGCAAATTGGAGTACGGCCAAATGATGATTGATGGCAGCAATATATTTGTTATTTTTAATTTGAGAATGCAAACCTAAGTCCTTCAGGAAAATAAAAATCATGGTACACGAAATGAGGTGTTTGAGAAAGGCTGTCAGGATTACAAGGCTGGACAGAGTACGATACGAAGAGATCAGAAATAAGGTGGGTACAACACCGTGCGGGGTATATATGGAAAGACAGAAAATAAAATGGTTCGGACACCTGACATTAATGCAACCAAAGTTACCAGCTGCTCGTATCTACAGTACTCAACAATAATCATAAATTCTCAATCAGAGGATACCAGACCTTCCGTCTCGATAGAGAAGGTCACAAAGGAGGGGTCCTGATACTGACCAGAAACTGCATACCGAGTAGCGCGGTACCTGTCAATCACATCGGACAAGCAGAAATTGTAGGAGTTGACATAATGGCTCAAGAGACGAAGCTCCGCATTTTCAATCTGTACGGACCACCAAATAAAGACCTATCGCTCTCGAGTAGGAAGTCAGAGACTCCAACTGCATAGTAGTTGGAGATTTCAACATCCACTCGGAGAGATGGGGATACTCTGACACAGACAGCAGAGGTGACGAAGTGGAAGATTGGGAGATAGATACAAATCTCTCCCTAATCAATAGGCCGGAAGATAGCCCTAGTTTCTATTCTAGAACACGGAGTACCACCTCGACTCCAGATTTGGCCTTCTCCACACAGAACATACACCATAAAATAGACCGCCAGGTGCTAAACCAACTGGCAGGTAGCGACCACAGGCTGATCAGGCTAGACATTGATATGGAAGTAGGCCCACAGGAAACAAAACCGCTCCCACGTTTGAATTACAAAGGAGCCGACTGGGACAGATGTGCAATCCTGACAGATGGGATGTGTGAAACCATCAACACATGAAACAACAAAATGAAGCCCATGGTGGAAAGCCTAAGAAAGACAATAATGCAAGCCGCCACTGAAACCATCCCAAAAGGAGCTAGGAAAAACTATAAGCCCTATTGGAATGATGAGTTGCAGAAAGCGGCAGATGCAGTAACAAATGCTAGGAACATGGCAGAGCGAGAACAATCTACGGAGGCAAACTTCGCCCTCAAAGCCGCCATGGCGAAATACAAATACACTCTTAACCAAACAGCAAGGGAGAGCTGGAAAAACAAAACGGAAAGCCTCAACCTGGACAAAGAAGGGAACAAGCTATGGAAGTTAGTCAGAGCCATGAACGACGAAACCCCGTCAAACAAACAAATTACCATCAAGCAGGGTGAAAACTTGCTCACTGGTAAGAAAGCCGCAAACGCTTTTGTCGATCACTATTCCAGAGGAAACCACATCGAGGTCCCTGCAGATAGGCATACAGACATTAGTGAAGAGCCAAAGGGGCACAACAACACCAATACGGCACCTGAAGAGCACATGATGGTCAAATTACCAATGAGCGAAATAGAAGAGGCCATGAGAACATTAAAGAAAAGGAAATCTCCCGGAAAAGACGGGATAACAAACGAAATGCTGATGGGGCTGGGCCAAACAGCGAAGAGGAAACTGCTATCGGTCCTGAACCAAAGCTGGAAAAGGGGAATTGTACCCCAGGCATGGAAAGACGCAGTACTTGTACCAGTACCAAAAACAGGAAAGGACAAAACAGATCCAAATGGATACAGGCCTATCAGCCTACTGAGCTGTGTCGGCAAGATGATGAAACGTATGATAAACACTAGACTGATGTGGCATCTGGAAGAAAAACGAATACTAATTCCACAGCAAGCCGGCTTTAGACAGCACAGATCCACTGAGGACCAGGTCATCCTCATAGCCCAGGAAATAGAAGATGCCTACCAGGCACAGAAACACACAGTAGCGGTGTGGGTGGACCTGGAAAAGGCATTTGACAAAGTCTGGAAAGGTGGACTTAGAGTCAAGCTAAGAAGAAGTGATGTTTGTGGGAAAATGTACAAGTGGATCAACCACTACCTCAAAAATAGAACGGCCAGAGTCCAAGTACAAGGACAGATGAGCAAAAAGGTGACACTTGAGCAGGGAGTACCCCAAGGGGGATTACTGTCACCCACACTCTTCCTGGTGTATATAAACGACATTACAGAGAATATACCAAGAAGAGTCCATAGCTCAATGTTTGCAGACGATCTGGCTATGTGGACCTCTGAAAAGAATCTCACCATAGCAAGAAATCGGATGCAGCAGGCCCTAACATCGCTGGAAGAGTGGGCAAACTCATGGCTGGTCAAAATAAACGAGGAGAAAACCACATGCACAATATTCTCGCTTTCAATCAACCCCAAAATACCAAATTAAGTTTAAATGGCAAATTCTTGCAGCCAAACGACAACCCAAACTATCTGGGAGTCACATTTGATCGGCGCATGACATGGAAAAGTCAGATCGAGAGAAACCGAATGAGAGCCAGAGAAAGAATGGCAATCATGAGGAAACTTGCTGGCACAAGCTGGAGAGCAGACGAAAGCATACTAAAGAAACTGTACACTGGAAGAGTGAGACCAGTTCTCGAGTATGGCATTGCGGCATGGACAACAGCAGCAAAGGCGAATTTCGATAGAGTTAGCAAACTTCAAAACCAAGCCATGAGAGTTATAACAGGAGGCATGAAGGCAACGCCAATTGTAGAACTTGAAAAGATTACAAAACTGCAATCCATGACCGATAGAAGAGACTGCAGAGCGCAGCTGCAGTCAGAGAAACTCAGAAGACTGACTGACCATCCAATGCACCGGAGACTAAACAATTTGGGAAATGGGAAACTAAAGCGGAGAAACTTTGCAGAAATAGCCAAAGCAAAGATGCACAAAGATCCCATAAACGCATTAACAACACCAAAACCCACCACTACTGTACGAAAACCTACCTGAAGGCAGGATATATTTCCAGAGGTGGTGGAGAATATACCAGGTATTGCAAACAAAAACTGCCAGACTGAAAAAGAAAGGACAGATACTACCCTAAGCTTTATATCGAAAAACTACCCAAGCATGGACTGGACCCATGCATACACCGACGGTTCTGTAACAAACACTACACAGAACGGAGGGGCAGGAGCATTCCTGAACCTACCAAATGGCAGAAAAATAACACTGTCATTCGCTACTGGTAAGTACACAACAAATTTCAGAGCGGAGGCAGAGGCACTGAGGGCGGCAGTGGAAGAAATGGTGACACACAAAAAAAATGAAAGCCATATAGTCCTGCTTACAGATGCTCTCGCCGTAGTCACAGTGCTAAAAAGCCAGAAAAACACTGAGCTTAATGACTTAAGAGCAGCACTCTGCAAACTGTGCCAGCAGTCCGCACCAAAAAGGGTAGTGGTACAGTGGGTCCCATCACACTGCAACATCCAAGGCAACGAGGAGGCAGACAGACTGGCAAAAGAAGGTGCAAGCCTTCCACAAACAGATACTAGTATGACGTACGAAGAGTCAAAACGGCTTATCAAAGCCAGATACATGACCAAATGGGAAACCGAACATACTGGTTACACCAAAAACGATGCTTATTACCAGTTGAACCGAAGAGAGCAGGTCGTTGTCTTCAGACTTCGCACTGGCCACAATAGACTGAGGTACCACCTATTCAACAAATTGAAGATAGGGTGTACCGACGAATGCCCGTGCGGTACTGGTAAAATGACCGCTGAACATCTGCTGCAGAACTGCCCGACATACGAGGATCAGAGAGAGCAGATGTGGCCATCACCAGTGGAACTGCAAGACAAGCTCTATGGCAATGGCGACAGCCTCAGGATGACCGCCGCTTTTTTCGAGAAAAAAAATGGTTACTGTCTGACTGCGTACGCAGAAGAAGAAGAAGAATGCCCGTGCGGTACCGGTAAAATTACCGCTGAACATCTGCTGCAGAACTGCCCGACATACGAGGATCAGAGAGAGCAGATGTGGCCATCACCAGTGGAACTGCAAGACAGGCTCTATGGCAGTGTCGACAGCCTCAGGATGACCGCCGCTTTTTACGAAAAAATAATGGTTACTGTCTGATTGCGTACGAAGAAGAAGAAGAAGAAGAAGAAGTATCTACAGTACCAGATATCAGGGTTGCAGAGCAAGAGGCAGACCACATACAAGATGGATAGATGGTGTCAGTGAGACACTGAAGAAACACGAAATGGCAACAACATCGGCGACAAAGCCGGCACACGACAGAAAACTATACCTCCCCACGGCGTCTCACGATACAAGTGGATAGAAGATGATGATGAATTTGATGATCCAAAGTGCTTATTTTACTTGTAATAACTAACAGAGAAGTGAAAAGTGATGAAATGCTTCCATTATTTGTAGATAACATATAGCAACAGTCCCTTCCTTCTTGCGCTTTCTTTCTTAAGCTTCTAACTCGTATGTATTTGTCTTTTACTGAGGGATTAAACAAGCACAGGCTAGAAACTTCGATGTCTGCAGATTAGCTTTAGGTGATGGTGACCAGTTGACTTCCTGGATGTCTGTCCTTCTTTAACGTAAGCTTTTTAGATCGATAGGATCGTGTTGTTTGTGTTGTTTCTAAAGACTCTCACTTTGATCTAATTCAACTCGACGTTTCTTTGGTAGAAGGTGACAGTGACTCTTTTTAAATCTACAGGCGCAATTGAGAAGTGGGCCCGGGGCTTACTGGTTGTAGTACAATTTGAGGCTGCATAAGCGTGTGAATAACGGCAATCAAACCCTGCACCTTTACTGTGAAAAGCTTTCGCTCTATCACTCTGCTAAGTAGACGCTGGCTAATACACTAATAGATCAAACACAAGACAACATACTAAGTACTGACCACATTGGACGGATGAATATAAGGGCACTGCACTGGGCTACTTAGCGCTGACAGATAACCTAATATCACAAATACCGACAGATGTGGTTACTTCTACGTGTTGTGTCAGCATGGAAAGTTGACTGTGAAATCTATAACATATTAATGTCTCTAGCTATGAAGGTAGAAACAAATAAACTATTTTCATATAAGCACTGAACTCTCCATCCAACTTAATGGTGCTGTCAACGTGTTGATTATTGGCCTTCCCCATTTTTTTGCAGCTTTTCCCATTCAATTTATGCTTTGTATCTTTTCAAGGACACATACTTTATTTGTGCGCTTCTTTCACTATTTCTCTTGTTATTGCTAGTTTCTTTCTACAGAGCTTCTATGTTTTTTTTTTCGTGTAGACTCGAATTCAAGTGTTGTTTGATTTTCGAGATAAATAGGCATTCATCAACCACACGACAACAGAAAACAGAACAAATGATGTTAACGAGCTAGGGTTTGTGCGCATTATCCTTACATACATACATTATTTATTTTTATTTAGCTTTTGCTTTATTGTATGTGGATAAACGATGAACTTAGATCGCTGTCATTACTTGCGCTGTTTTCCATTCCCATTCCTTTATAGCCGCATGTTACGGTCGAAACGTTTAACGGTACACGTGAGTCAGCCACTAGTGCTGCTACTGAGTCTAACTGAAGTCCCTCATATATTAGATTGTTTACGGCTACAAAATCAACCGTATTCTACAGCTCATTACATTTCAAGGGCCACAATTGTGGTTTCTAATTGCTTGTTCGTGGCCCATATTCGTGAACCACATAGAAATGAAGAGCATCAACACTTGGCGGTTCTCATTTTCTTTATAAATATTATTTATTTAAATCTGCTATATTCTTCATGTAGATCAACGGGAGAGCACTGTTTTCTGCCTTATGTATCGTAATTGGCACTTAAAGAGCATTGATTGATTGAGTAATATTCTTGGTGTAGTGAATATTAACTCCGTCATATACATGAATACCTGCACTCATTCCCACACATACAGAGATACACAGACAAACACTCCGTCACATACATGCATTCCCAGAAAGACAGAGAATGACATTGAGAAATAGAAAGACAGAGGGAAACAGAGACAAAGAGAAAGGGGGGAAGAGAGAGACAGAGAATGACAGAGAGAGATATAGAAAAACAGAGAGAAACAGAGAGACAGAGATAGATAGAAAGACAGAGAGAGATTTAAAAGGCAGAGAGAAACAGACAGACAGAGGGGTAGGGGGGGGAAGACAAAGACATATAGTGGCAGAGAAAGAGATAGAAAGACAGGGAAACACAACGACAGAGAGAGAGAGAGTGAAAAAGAGAGACAGAGAGTGACAGACAGAGAGAGAGAGAGAGAGAGAGAAAGACAGAAAGACAGACAGCCAGATCGAGATAGAAACTTGTCCTTGTGTTATGAGAAATTGTAAATTGTGACCTGAGTTGAACTATACTGTTCTAGTTAATCTAGATCAGACCGTTTGTTCTATTGACTGAATTGTTGGACATTGTTCTAGCTAATCTAGACCAGACCGTTTGTGCTATTGATTGATTTGTTGGAGATTGTACTAGCTAATCTAGACCAGACCGTTTGTTCTATTGACTGAATTGTTGGACATTGTTCTAGCTAATATAGACCAGACCGTTTGTTCTATTGATTGATTTGTTGGACATTGTTCTAGCTAATCCCACAAAATAATATAGATTACCATCTTAGCCCACGGTGGATTAGGGAATATTCTGGGAATAAACTCCCTCAAATTGTGATTTAAATCGTCGCTCGAGATGGTTGCAAACTGTACCAGATCTATACGATAGAATCATTTTCATATATATATATATATATATATATATATATATATATATATATATATATATATATATATATATATATATATATATATATGAGGCGTTTTCGAATGAAATCGGACCAAACTACAGCAAATGAACAAACGTACTATGCCCACGATGACGTCACTTATGATGTAAGCTGTACATACAAGTTTGCAAAATGTCATTATCCTCCGACTCGTAGTTTCCTCAGCAGACCGTTGAAAACATGGCGGGTGGGTTACGGAATCCGTCCAGAGTTGATCAGCAAGCAGTGATGCGGTTTCTAGCAGCTGAAGGAAGTCGACCAGTTGACATTCCTCGCAGAATGCAGGCAGTGTATGAGGATAAAAGTGTGTCGAAGGCAACAGTGAAGAACTGGACAACGATGTTTAAAGAAGGGCGTGAGGTAACGAAATATTTTCCGAGACCAGGTCAGGTGCATATTGTTGCGTCAGAAGATGCCATTTTGTCACCATACAATGTCTGCATTATTCGATGAATGTCAACTTGTCGACATCGTTCAGCTGTTAGAAATCGAATCAGCGCTCGCCAGATACATGACCAAATGGGAAACCGAACATACTGGTTACACCAAAAACGATGCCTATTACCAGTTGAACCGAAGAGAGCAGGTCGTTGTCTTCGAACTTCGCACTGGCCACAATAGACTGAGGTACCACCTATTCAACAAATTGAAGATAGGTGATACCGACGAATGCCCGTGCGGTACTGGTAAAATGACCGCTGAACATCTGCTGCAGAACTGCCCGACATACGAGGATCAGAGAGAGCAGATGTGGCCATCACCAGTGGAACTGCAAGACAAGCTCTATGGCAGTGGCGACAGCCTCAGGATGACCGCCGCTTTTTTCGAAAAAAATAAGGGTTACTGTCTGACTGCGTACGCAGAAGAAGAAGAAGAAGAATCAGCGCTCGCTGATCAACTGTGGACGGATTCCGTATTACACTCACTTTGTTTTCAACGGTCTGCTGAGGAAACTTTGAGTCGGAGGATAATGAAATTTTGCAAACTTCACGGTTGGTATGTGCTATTTACATCAGAAGGGTCGTCATCGTGCGCATCGTACGTATGTTTACTTATTGCAGTTAGGTCCGGTTTCATTTGAACACGTCTCACAGATAACGACTTTTCAATTGTATATAAAAAATACACGGTATTTAAAGTAACGAAATTGTTCATCAATACACGCAATAGAGCAAGTGGATTAACCGTGTCTGGAATTCTTTCGTTACTTATGTTTTAACTTAGATAGTAGCCAATTTCAGTTATGATTGACTATAGTAGCCGTTTTCAGTCATGACTGACCCGAAAATGATGAGCTCTTGTGGTCGCAGCTTTATCTGAGTTTGTAGTTTTCTTTCCCCGTGATGGGCTATCATTTCACTCCTCCGTGTCGCAAGAGCTTTTTTGCACTTGATGCAAGAGGTGGTTCTTAAGGGTACATCTCCAATGGGATAGTTCTGCAGCTTCAGCTTCCTAGGATGTTAGACCTATATCCCTTTACTTGGTGTCCCGCTTATATACATTTTTGAAAGTCAACTGCAGTCGGTCCATTGTTCTTTTGCCATCCATCAACTTCTTTTGCATCTTTCAACTATCTATCTTTGGGAATGCGACCATTTTCCAGGCGACATACATGCCAAAACCACCGTCATCTTTGCTGCCTAATGAGAAAGTACATGCTTGGGAGACCGGTGTGAGTGTGTACTTCTGCATTTGTCATTCTGTCTTGTTATGTAATTCCAATAATGAAAGCATGCGCCGTAGATCGAAAAATCTGTGTTCTAGGTTGGCAAAGTCTGCCCCCATTTCATTACCCCCATTGTAAATTATTTACTTGGTTTAAATCAGAGTTTATGGTTTTTACAAGCGCGTGTTGTGAGGCGAGCAGTTGTGTCAATTAGACTGAAAAGAACTTGTCGTTGAAGAGTGATCCCAGGTACACATCTACCAATTCATAATTATTGATGCTGAAAGTTGGTGTGACAACTACTTACTGCCCCAGCGAATTTGTTTTGTTAGACCAAAATCTATGCAAGCGTAGGAGAAGATATTATTCAAGCTCTGAAGTCCCAGCTGACTACGAGTAACAACTGCAACATCATCAACAAAAAGCAAGTCCCTAATTGTGGCCTCACTGACCTGGGTTTTTTGCCTTATATAATTAAGTTAAATGCAACATCAAATGACTGTGCACGTGTCCTCTACGTCGATCATCCTCGCTAATATGGCGTATTATCGTTCACCTTATCGCTCTAATGTGAAACATATGATTTAAATATAGATAATCCCTTAACGGGAAACCTGTTTTCGAGATTTTGTAGTTTCAGATCATATGTCAATGTCTTTTAAACGATGCGACTGCTAGCCCAACTCCCAACGCTCTTTAAGCGCCTCTTACGATATGCTAAGAAAGTGACAGTGGCCATATTTTTCTCATCTAGTCTAGTGAAAGATGTTCGCGCAATAGCGGACACGATTAGCATGTCCGCGTAATGGCGGACACGATAAGCATGTTCGCGTAATAGCGGACACAATAAGCATGTCCGCGTAATAGCGGACACGATAAGCATGTTCGCGTAATAGCGGACACGATAAGCATGTTCGCGTAATAGCGGACACGATAAGCATGTCCGCGTAATAGCGGACACGATAAGCATTTCCGCGTAATAGCGGACACGATAAGCATGTCCTCGTAATAGCGGACACGATAAGCATGTCCGCGTAATAGCGGACACGATAAGCATGTCCGCGTAATAGCGGACACTATGAGGTATAGCGGCCTCTTCTGTGGGTGGGTGGGTGGGTGCGTGCACGTGTGGGTGTGTGCGTGCGTGTATGTATATGTGGTTTGTTGTTCTTACAGCACAGATCTCAAGCTGAGAGAAGCTCGAGGGCCACGTATGTACAAGTTACTACAGTAAAGCATCTAATGTTCTCCCTCTTATTCTATGTGATCGAGGAAGCCCTTCGTGCGCCATATTTGACTGCAATGGGAACTGGCTTCCGTTAATGCTCAGTAAGACTTGTATTACTTGACAAATGCTTGTTTCAGAATCAGAACTGTTTCCTGGAAGGGTGAGACAGCTGGCCCTATGCACCACCCGCATTGGTAGTTTAGCAATACATACCTTGGGGAGAATGTGGCCAAGAGGTCGTGAGCTTGGCTAACAAATCCTGCGTACCTGGTTTTCTGGGATCGAACGTATCGTGGTTTTTTTCATGGTTTGGTAAATTATCAGTCTACCAAGCTGTAAATGGGTACCTGATGAAGTGAGGGGGAAATTTAGGAGATTTTGCAGGAGCGATGAAGCTGATAGCATCTTCAACAATGAGATGACGGAACACATATGAGGGTGCACAGCAGCAATGACATAACCTCACACATATGGCACGCCCTGCAGCAATGACATAACTTAACACATATGAGGAGCCAAGCAGCAGCCTAGTCGCTACTGTGAATCATTTTCAATTGTAACCACCTGCCTAGATGGTTACAGTGTAACTTTTCTTACTTCTCCTGTCAGGCCCCGATAACACCCGACAGGTTGCGCTCTTTGTGAAGTCAGTACTATCAAGAGTCATATAGAAGAGTATTAGACCACAAACTGGTCTGATAGTTGAAGCGTCTGGCTTCAAATTAATCTGCTTTCAAAACGAAATTCAACCCCTTATAAAATTTTCTTACAGATTTTGCTGTTCAAAAACTAATAATTCTGTCTTTAGTTCCTGTTACATTTTATAGTTTTCTTTTTAACCCAGAAGCCTATCCCAGACTCGTCAGGTTATTGACATTGGAAATGACTAGTGTAAAAATCAGATGGAACGTCTTCTTTCATAGAAGAGTTAGATCCTTGTGTAAGCATTCCGTTACGATATTCTCTTAGTCTGGCAGTAGTTATCTTTTGGCCTCTGTCCCGAATGAATATACAGCTCACATTCAAGCCAAAAACAGGCGTCTTTCACTGTCCCTCTATACCGATTCCAATTTTCGATCGAATTTTTGAATCTCATTAACGAATACTTCGCGATTGTTCTTCGTGAAAGTTCATCCGTCGTCATACGCTTCTTATATTGTGAATATCTTGAAAAGAGTTTCTATTATAAACATTAAAGTCACAAACAGTTTTTTGTTTTGTTTCATTTTTTATTTTTTTGTCAGTGGCCGTGATTAAATTATTTTGACATTCAAAACTCTATGCCTACACAGGACGTACTTTTCTACTTAATTTGAACAATTTTGTTTAGTCTGCAAAAATCTCGATAAAGAATGTAATATGACATTTGGCATTTCTTTGCCAGGAATAAACATATAGTTCACGCCATCAAAGTCTTTCAGTCTTAAGGATTTAGTCACGTAATAAAAAAAGTGTATTAAAAATGTCTGAACACAGACGTGTGAATCATTGTTAGCATTTGTCGAAGATTTCATCAAGAAAACAAATAAACCTATATCTGATATATGGATGGGCTAAGATGGTTGTTACATTGTCTCTGACAGCAAGCGGATTGGGTTCAATCTCCGACTTCGACACGTTCAAGGTTACCAATGGGTAAATTGGTGACTGACTTACCGGTAAAAGACGAAGGCGGCATGGAAGTGAACCGATCAATCCAGCTCTAGAAAAATCATATGACGTAGTACAGTTAAGTCTCTAATACTTTATCATAGACGTCGGCGTCTGCTGTGAGACTATCCTTTCATTTGGCCGATATAACTGTCTGTACTGTCAGTCAGTTAAAGATAGGCCAAGGCTTTTAGTAGACTAAATATTAGTCACAGTCGACTTGATCAATTGCTAGTTTATCAACTGTGGAATATGCTTCTTCTTCTTCTTCTTCTTCTTCTTCTTCTTCTTCTTCTTCTTCTTCTTCTTCTTCTTCTTCGTTCGTTCTCAATCTCCCACTACCAAACCCTGAAAGGGCTTAAGTAGCAGAATGTAGTCCAGAGAACGGAATGGATTGTGTCGTAGTTTACAGCTTGACTGCGATATTTGCACCTTTCGGTCAAACACATCCGACTTCAGCAAGCATTTTTTAGTTAGCATTCCCTCTTCGATCCCTTCTCCTTAGCCAGTCTGCCCTGCTGCAGCCTGTTATCCAGGATCACCGCGTTGAGGTGTAGAAGGGTCTTGGCAGCTCTGGTTCGCAGGCCCTGACGCTAGCAGTCAGCTATGGGTCGCTGACCACTGTAGCTCATGCGCCGCTCAGCGTCTTGATCCTGAATATGTTTCACTTCATCTTTACAAAGACCTGCCGGCAGCGACCCTTTGGTGTGGGGAGGGGGGTGATTTGGAGAGGGTTATGAGAGGGAGAACATTGAGGGGAGCTGGAGTTATGTCCCATGTGCTGAATATCTCAGTAAACGCGTGTCTTTCTTGCAGCGAAGTTGTGATCACACCAAGGTCCGCAGTGAGTCTTACTAAATGATCTTTTCTTTTGTTTGGTGTATCTGTTTTCCAAGTGTTCATATTCCTTGCCTTTGTCGTTGCTTTGTTTGTATATTATCCATGAACAAGGTGCATCTGTTCTGGAAGCTTTTCCAGCTCCATAAATACACAGATCATATTGATTTTCAAGAGGAAGCATCAAGTTCTGATACTGGATTTATCGATCAGATGATATGATATTGGTGCTACGAGTTTCCTTATTGAACTGAACATGACATGCTACACTTGTACACAATTGAATTGTACAGAATTTACCTTAGTAGCTTCATTTCTTCTTTCGTACGGAGGTACAAGTAATTACATTTTCCTATGGCTCATACTTTCTACAGAATGGGGAAGTCGAGCCCATGACGAAACCTTTTTAACTTCGTCTTGCCTAATACCTGGCAGATTACATCTCTATTCTGTGTTCTCCTTTTGGTTCTAGAAACACATGGGGGAGTTTGTATAGACAAGTTAGCAAAATTCAGAATTTGACATCTAGGAATTGTGATATAAATATTCATGGTGCGATATTTCTGAAATGGTATCAGCAGATTGACTCAGATTCGTCTTTATGCTACAATATATGAGGTCAGTTTAGTCATATTATGTAAACAACCCAATTTCGTACTTCAATAAGAAACAAACACGAGAGTTTACAAAACAGAAGGTATAGCAATCAGTAAAATACGTACGTTACCGGAAGCGACGATCGATTAACATTGCTAGAAAAGATAAACGTAGTGAGAGCAGAAGAGCAACAGTTGAAAGGCTTGCTGGATGTTTACATATATATATATATATATTGGGGACGGCGTGGGCTAGTTATTAAGTGATACGGCTCACAACATCGAAGGGGCTTGGTTCGATCCCCACCACAGCACCGGCAATTACCACGAGGAAGCAAACCCTTAGAAATTGCAGTAGGAAGCAGATCCTTACATAAAATGAATGATGAAGTCGGATGCACTGGGCCGATAGGTGCTAAATAAAACCACAGTGAAACGCACACCACCTTGAACATTAGGGAAATAAGGCGAACGCAAAAACAAATAAAAAACACACCATATATATATTGAAATGTCTTTCAACCAGAAGTTTCAACAATAACAGTAGCATGATCCATGACAGTCCAGGAAAGCACGAAATTGAACTAAGCTTCAGCCATGACCCACTTTTATCTAGTTGGCCATGCTTCAGCCAAGCAAACCGACGTCATATAAAAAGAAAAGTAGCATGTGTAAGAACAATTTAAGTTTAAAAAGCCCCTGAAAATCATAATTGAGGGTTACTAAGCAGTTAAACATCACAAGAGTTTCGGACCTAACAGTCGCACGACTCAAGAAAGACTAGATAAGCCCTTGCCAAGAGCATAACTAGCATTTGGAACGGCTCGTAGATAGAGGTTGCGGACTTGCACGCCATCACGACGTTACAAAGATTATCAGACTCTGCAGTCACGCCAATTAAAACTAGTTGATGTGAAGACCACAGAAGCCGATATCAGGGTTAACGGTCCTTATCAAGACTAAAACAGAATGGGCTTAGAACAAAATTAAAGCCAATCAAGAATCAACAGCATGCTATAACAGGCCGGGTTAGAACATTAAACCAATCATGACTCAACAACATACTATAACAGGATGTAGTTAGAACATTAAACCAATCAAGAATCAACAACATACTATAACAGGATGTAGTTAGAACATTAAACCAATCAAGAATCAACAACGTACTATAACAGGATGTAGTTAGAACATTAAACCAATCATGACTCAGCAGCATACTATAACAGAATGTAGTTAGAATTTAGTAAAATCAATCATGACTCCACAACATACTATAATAGGACGGGGTTAGAACATTAGTAAACCAATCATGACTCAAGAACATACTATAATAGGACGGGGTTAGAACATTAGTAAACCAATCATGACTCAACAACATACTATAACAGAATGTGGTTAGAACATTAGTAAACCAATCATGACTCAACAACATACTATAACAGGACGTAGTTAGAACATAAGAAAGAGGAGTGATGACTCAAAAAAAGCAAAACGGTTGTCAAAACCACGACAAACAAAACCGGGCCTGGTCTAACTAAAGCAGACGCACATTTAAAACAATATAAAACATTGAAATGGCTTATAATACATGACAAACTGAAAAATGACAAAACTATGTTTAGTACTCGCATTGCACATTAGGTCATCTAAAGTATGTGAGAACAGTTCGGATCAAAAATGTGGTAAGCTCCCAGATGAGGGATGTGCCAGCGCAATGTTACAAATGAAGTTAGTAAATCCGCTGAAATTACTAAGGAAGCACTATCGTTTTGATTGCAAAATACAATTTAACCCTTCTACACCTCCTGGATAACAGTCTGCAACACAGCAGACTGGCTAAGGAGAAGGTGTCGGAGAGGGAAGGCTAACCCGGTATTCAAAGAATTCCTACTGAAGTCCAATGTGTCGGACCAAAAGGTGCAAATATCGCAGTCAATCTGTAAACTACGACACAACTCATTCTGTTCTTCAGACTACATCCTGCTACTTGCCAAGCTCTTTTCAGGACTTGATAGCGGGAGTTTCAAAACAAACGTAGAAGATGACAACAATTTGGCTGACTAAGATGAACTGCAAGCGTTCCTTTACTCAAAGACAATTTATAATATCGTGCAATAAAAAATGTTAACAAAAAAATCACAATAAAAACACTATTAAAAATCAAAACAAAAACACCGATCATCCAATCAGACAAAACCTCCAGCACATTTGCAAAGACATAGAATAGAACCTGCATGAAGTCAGTTTTAAAAACTTGGCAACAGTTTCAACTAAAACATTTAATATACTTCTCTAAAACAGGATTGTTTCGTCACTATAATTTTCTAAAACAGGACTGTTTCCTCACTATATTTCTCTAAAACAGGATTGTTTCCTCACTATATTTCTCTAAAACAGGATTGTTTCCTCACTATATTTCTCTAAAACAGGATTGTTTCCTCACTATATTTCTCTAAAACAGGACTGTTTCCTCACTATATTTCTCTAAAACAGGATTGTTTCCTCCCTATATTTCTCTAAAACAGGACTGTTTCCTCACTATATTTCTCTAAAACAGGATTGTTTCCTCACTATATTTCTCTAAAACAGGATTGTTTCCTCATTATATTTCTCTAAAACAGGATTGTTTCCTCACTATATTTCTCTAAAACAGGATTGTTTCCTCACTATATTTCTCTAAAACAGGACTGTTTCCTCACTATATTTCTCTAAAACAGGATTGTTTCCTCACTATATTTCTCTAAAACAGGACTGTTTCCTCACTATATTTATCTAAAACAGGATTGTTTCCTCACTATATTTCTCTAAAACAGGATTGTTTCCTCACTATATTTCTCTAAAACAGGATTGTTTCCTCACTAAATTTCTCTAAAACAGGACTGTTTCCTCACTATATTTCTCTAAAATAGGATTGTTTCCTCACTATATTTCTCTAAAACAGGATTGTTTCCTCACTAAATTTCTCTAAAACAGGACTGTTTCCTCACTATATTTCTCTAAAATAGGATTGTTTCCTCACTATATTTCTCTAAAACAGGATTGTTTCCTCACTATATTTCTCTAAAACAGGACTGTTTCCTCACTATATTTCTCTAAAACAGGACTGTTTCCTCACTATATTTCTCTAAAACAGGACTGTTTCCTCACTAGATTTCCCTAAAACAGGACTGTTTCCTCACTATATTTCTCTAAAACAGGATTGTTTCCTCACTATATTTCTCTAAAACAGGACTGTTTCCTCACTATATTTCTCTAAAACAGGACTGTTTCCTCACTATATTTCTCTAAAACAGGATTGTTTCCTCACTATATTTCTCTAAAACAGGACTGTTTCCTCACTATATTTATCTAAAACAGGATTGTTTCCTCACTATATTTCTCTAAAACAGGACTGTTTGCTCACTATATTTCTCTAAAACAGGATTGTTTCCTCACTATATTTCTCTAAAACAGGACTGTTTCCTCACTATATTTCTCTAAAACAGGATTGTTTCCTCACTATATTTCTCTAAAACAGGATTGTTTCCTCACTATATTTCTCTAAAACAGGACTGTTTCCTCACTATATTTCTCTAAAACAGGATTGTTTCCTCACTATATTTCTCTAAAACAGGATTGTTTCCTCACTATATTTCTCTAAAACAGGACTGTTTCCCCACTATATTTCTCTAAAACAGGATTGTTTCCTCACTATATAGTATGCTACTTCACGCAATTATCTGTTTCTTTTACATGAAATGAAAACGAGAAGAATGTAACAGTCCCTCCAAATCCAAGACATGAACACAGAACTTCATCAAGTTACAGAACTCAGATATCCAAGATGGTGACTGAATGGACATGAATGTTGTAGCTAGAACTTTAAACAAGTAGATATTTGTTTAACTACATTTTCCGGTACATGTTTTTACTTATTCGAAGACGTGTCTTACAAGCGTAATTTTGTTAGATGAACGAGTCGCACTGGCTGGGGTTATGTTAAACATTTTAGCTATCTAGGTTATCGCGAAGCTGGTTAAAACAGGAGACATAGAAGTCTACGGAAACGGATATCGGGCATGTCAAGTTAAATAAAAGCTTGTAAAAAGCAATTGTAATGACATCTCCACTATCACACATACAAAGATGTGCAAACATTTAGAGAGAGAATACAGGTTATTATAATGTGTGTGTGTGTGTGTTGCGTTTGCCTTATTTCTCTAATCCTCAAGGCAGTGTCCGTTGCACTGTGGTTTTTATGTTGCGCCTGTCGGCCCAGTGCATCCGACTTCAGCATGCATTTTATGTAAGGGTCTGCTTTCTCCTGAATTTTTTAAGGGTTTGCTTCTCCGGGGTAACGGCCGATGCTGTGATGGGGATCGAACCCAGCACCTTCTGGTTGTGAGCCGTATCACTTAATCACTAGCCCACGCTGTTCCCTAACAGTTTTTATCAATAATCAATATAATCATATGATGTCCAGTGGGTCATATAAAACATTTACAAGGTCTCACCGACCTAACTGTCAATAAGGGTCATTAACCGCAGTCCTTTAAGCGATATCAGGACGTATTGGCCAATGTGTTGTTGTTGTTGTTGATTCGAATCCCCACAATGAGTAGGTTTACTCTTTTTGTGTGACCTGAAAAGGACGTTCAAATACAGGTTGCAGTAGCTTTCTTCACATCCAGAGCATGCTGATGAAGGTGGACCGGGGTTCTCCACGTGGTTGTGATATGCTCGGCTTCATCTGCGTGTTACTCACTACTACGGAGATCACGCCGATCTATCACCTCGTTAGCCAGGCTCTCATGAAAACAGTCCGTTTCCAGGGAGGGCTGCTAGGAAGCCGAGGTGAGGGTCTTGACCAGTATATTTTGCCTGACCCTGACTAACATATCTCACCAGTATATTTTGCCTGAGCAGACGTTAGTCTTCCTCCTCAGGTCAATGTGTAGATGCTTGTGCGTATCTGTATGTACCTAACAGATAAAGTTTATGTGGTATATTGATTGATGGTCAACTCGATACTCTTACCGTATAGCTGATTTATGTCCCTTTTCTCTGTTGACATGACGTACACTTTCACGCTCCGGAAGTCAAATCTCAACATTTAACAAATTAGGAGACCATAAAGGGGGGGGGGGGGGGGAGGGGGGGGGGAGGAGAGTATATTTACGTTAGTTAAAACACACTTTTTTGTTAAATAGATAGGGACCTTTTTTAAAAACAAAATTGTTTCTCCAAATAATCAAGAACAATCAAATCATCATGAAAACGTCAATCCCAATAGTGAATTGAACTCAAATTAAAAAGAAAATTGACTAAAATAAATCTTTTATAAAGATATTGACGTCATCTCATTTAGTTCAAATTTGATGTTGCAGTATAATCCCTCCCTGCCCACGAAGCCTGAATTATTTTCGCACACAAATATCGTTAATATTAATAATAAGAAAGGATGGACAACAATACCCCAAATAGCTGTCTAGAATATCTATTTTACGTGTCGAAGAAAACGATGTTTGATTTCACGGGTCTAGTTAATTACACTGGAATCAAAACTACGAGTAATCTTCTAGTCCAGGAAATCCTTATCACATCATCTTGAAAAATATTCAGTACTTTATTCCTTTTTTCCATGAGCTGTCCCCTCACGTCCCGATTCCCCAGTCATTTTCCCGGTTTCTCATCAGTCCCGTCACATCCAGAGCCAACAATTACCATCATAATTCTGGATACCAGTCTGGGAGACTTAATTAAAAGCTTTGCCTTTTCAAAGCTTAAGATTTCCATAGAACCACCTCTAGCGCACTGTCCATCTTTTTGTGTCATCTCAACCCGCTTTATTTAGTGGTACTCTGGGGAGCATGGATAAACGTGGAGTTAAGGTAAACATAAAGTTGGACTGCGTTAGTCATAGCGGGAGTAGGCGGTAGTAACGAAGTGAAAATACGGAAGAAAATATGAAGTGAGCAGACATGCTCAGATTACACTTATGTAGTTTTCTTCTTTCTCTTCTTCGTGCTTCCTCATATCAAGGTCCCCAGTTCTCTTACATCCTCATATCAAGGTACCGGTTTCTCTTACATCCGCATACCAAGGTCCCTGTTTCTCTTACATCCTCATACCAAGGTCCCGGTTTCTCTTACACCTTCATACCAAGGTCCCGGTTTCTCTTACACCCTCATATCAAGGTCCCGGTTTCTCTTACATCCTCATATCAAGGTTCCGGTTTCTCTTACATCCTCCAATCAAGGTCCCGGTGTCTCTTACATCCTCATATCAAGGTTCCGGTTTCTCTTACATCCTCATATCAAGGTCCCGGTTTCTCTTACATCTTCATATCAAGGTCCCGCTTTCTCTTACAAAGGAAACCTTCGTTTGTACGAGTAATGTTGTTTTAATTCCGGACAGCTTTTGTCTCATATCTGTCTCGCAAGGCCAGCATTGTTCTCTCTTTTCATGCGTGAGCACGCAGCTTTGTTGGATGTGTTCCACAGTCATAGTATGCTCCCCATGTTGGATGTGTTCCACAATCATAGTATGCTCCCCATGTAAACAACACAGTTGAGGCAGACGGGGTGGTATGCAGCCGGTCGGAACTAGCGAAACCATCATCCCTGATCAGTACTGGGCCTTTGATCAGGAAAGAGCTGACGAATGACAGGCCCAAAACCACCAGCCCAGACCCCTTCAGCGCCAGCATGACTGCGCGTGGGTGACTTCGAGGGGCAAGAACATCTCAATCGCCCGCTGGTCCCGTTTAGGCCAAAATACACGACCGGAATCTAACACTGGTTGTCTAAAGACTCTGCATTCTTCTGTGGGTCGCTGTGGTCAAGACGTCAGGCACTTGCCTCCCAAAGCGATGAACAGAAACGGGGAACTTTCGAATCCCACATGTTTTAAAGTGACCCATGGTCTCACGGGAGGTGGGAGCAGAGGGCCTGCATACTGAGTTGTCCCCAGCCGTCTTCACTAATGTCTTGCCACTGGTCCAAGCTAGCTCGGGACCAGAGAGTGAGGTCGTTGACAAGCGCAGTTACTTCCTCACCACAATCTAAATACAGCACAAGTTACATCATCAAAAGAAAACCGTCTGTTGATGTGGCATCATCGCTTGCGATAGACAACTAATAATGGTTCCCACAATATCACCTGTCACCTGTTCCAATCCTTATTTTGTTGGAAAGATCAGCCTTGAGTCTATTATGTCCAGTTCTCAGTCAGAAGGTTAAGACTTCTTCTTCTCTAGTTAAATCAAAGTTTTGTCTTCGGAAGTCCAGAATATTCAACATCCCATTTGTCAATGAAGTTCACCTTAATAATGGCCTTGACCTTATTGTACGTGATGCTCAGGTATGTTCTCGAGGAAGCTCTTCGGTTCTTTGCAAACCTGTCTGTTTTCCTTTTAGTTACATATAGGCAATAGCTTATGATCTGATGGAATGTTTCCCAGGTTTATGGTAAATTTGATGGGTCTGTGGTCACTTGTTGCTAGAATTGTGGGTGCTTTTGTTTTGGATTGTTGACTTAGATCGCTGGTTGATGTTGTTGAATGCCTACGATGAGTAACTTTACTCTTTTGTGCGCTTTGAAAATGTCGTTAGGTGACGGGTTTCAGTGGCGTTCCTCACATCCCCAGCTAATGAAGGTGGACCAGGGTCTGTGAGGTGGTTGTGCTATGCTTGACCTTATCTGCGTGTCGCTCACTACCCGATGATCACCCCGATCCCCTGGTTCATTTACTAGACTGGAAGGAAACAGCCTGTTTCCAGGGAAAACTGCATGGCATTAAGTGGTTGGTCTTGGTCATTTTCCGATCAGTTTATTTTTCTGACCAGACATTAGTCTGCCCCCGGTCGCCGGTGATAAAAGCAAGGTCAGAGGTTGATGTTGATACCCATACCTTAAATTTGGATGGTTGTCTGGAAGGTTGACCAGGTAGAGGTTGCTGTCGATCTCACATTCCTGTCCCCTTGTACTTGTATTGGTATTTACGTAATCCCACCTCACAGACTGGCTGTTAAAATCTCCCACCCCTATGGTTGCCTGGCCCATGCTATTCGTGCCTGCTAAAACCAACATTTTTGAAGGCGGACGGTATGTATTATACTGTCTGAAGGTCTGATTAGGAAAGGTTAAGTACGCTCCTATTGTTTCGATTTTCCCGTTAGTTTCCATTGAGATCTTTTGAAAGAATCGATAGTTTAGAGAGGATAAGCACGTTACCCTTATGTGCATCCCTATTCAGTCTGAAAGTTTCGTATTCTATAATGCAGAATCTGTGTTGGGAATTACAATGGCATAACTAGACGCAGCAATATATATTCCTTCATTTAGTAGGCTTGTGGGCAGTTTCTAATAATTTATCTTTAAAGTGCAATTGCACACCCTGCAGGATTTTGGTGGCAGTGTGTCCACGAAGAAGAGTCATGTCTTTGTACGTTCGGTTGTCTTATGGTAACTTCTTGGATGAGATACGTAGTGTCGTAGAATACAACAGCAAACTGTTTTATTCACATCTTTCAGTCAAACACATCAGCTTACAAAGAGCATTTACTCCAGGTTTGAATTCCTAGCCTTTGGGTGTCCCCAACCCGTCTGATAGCTAAATCTGCAAGGTTTTTTATTTGACACCATTTTCATATAAGGTTTGATGGGTATTGTAGAGCCATGCCGTCAGTTTCTCCTTGTCATGGAAGTGGCAGAGGATGTCCCATTTTGAGTCTATGGGTCTGGAGCCATTGCTTTCACCGAACATTCTCCCACGTTCATAACTGCTCTCTCAGCAGCCACCAAGTCCCTTAGTACATTGATTCATCGTGGACAGCAGGTGATTGTCCCTATTGGCTGTGGTCATTTTCGGTCAGATATTGGGGGTCTAAGGATGGCTGTCTCTTTGATCTTTTTCTCTCTGGGTTCGCCTTTGCCTTGTTTGCTTACCCATCTCGTCTTGTGCTGGAGTTAAACCCCAACCTTTGGCGAGCTTATTGGATATAATAGGCCAGCAACGAGTACATGAAGCAGGAACAGGAAGGGCTGAGGCATTTGAGTCTTATATTGAGCCTCACTGCCCCATTCTGACCCCACTTGTGTAGTTAACAATTATAAGAATATGGCATGAAAATCGAGTGTAAGAAGTGAATATTATTTTCTAGGCTTGCGTTTCAGGGTTAGTCATTCACGTTACACCCTACTTGAAGAGCTAGCGTAGCAATGGTAGAAAGATTGCCTCTCACATGAATCAGCTGGGTTCAATTCTCTGTACCGACATGCTTGTTTTGTTGTAGTTCGAATTAACTCGTGTCGAGTTAACTTTAGACTTTGGTAGTGGGTTACAGTGGCTTTTTTACACCCTGAAGAGTTCTTGATGATGTTGGGATTACAGTGACGATCCTCACCTCGCTGGCCAGACTGCTGTCTTTATCAGTATGTTTCACCTGACCTTGATTACTTTTCGCTACGTCACGCTTAAAATGAGGAGCGTGTAGCCGAATGGTTTGGATGCATGCCTGCCGCTTCCATAACAAAGGGCAAGCAGGCATATGTTTTTTGTGTGTTGGGGAGTGAAATAAACAAACATAGCCCGCACACTACGTGGCGACAGCAGTGTCGAAGCAGCATTTAGTCCTCAGCCTAAAAACCCCTCGACTACCCCAGCTATGGGAAAACGTCTTCTGACATTGATCCCACGCTTCTGGTGACCCAGCTACAAGTAGCGGAAATGCTTACTGTTTGGAACAAAAAAAGCAGCGAAAAAGGAAACTAACCACCACCCCCCCCTCCCCGACCCCATATAACAAGCTGATACCTAGAATAATTAAGTCTCCAACACTTCATCCACGACCGCAGTGTCTACTATTGGTCCACTTTTATATTTTACTCTGAAGCAAGAATAAATACAAAACGCCAACTGCTTTCGACAGGCTTTCTGAAAGGCTCAAAAGCAATGGTGGCACAATTCTCCAGCTGGAGGGGAAAAGGGAAATAAATCATGAATACTATCAACAATGTGTGATAGTGACAACCATCGCAGAGACAACGTATTAGTCTGCACATAGACAACTGGAGCGAAGTGAGGGAAGCACTAATATCGTCGATATTAATATTTCTTCCTGTATATTACCTGCACCTGAAAGTGGAGACGGTAACAATAGCACTGTAAACTGCCGTGTTATAAGATATGATAAAGGAGGTTTGATGTGAGATCATTCTCACTCCGCTTCCCTCCCTTTTCTATCACAGCATACAGTATCAGCGATACAAATAATAATTTATCTGACGCTATCACATGTGACGGTCTGGCATATATATATATATAACAATGTAGAAACCATGTCTGGCCTGCATGTTCCATAACTCGTCTGTCAAATTTTATCGTGAGAGCTTCACAAAGGTGATAACCTCGACCAGAGGTTCCGCATGTAGCAAAGAGCTCGGTTAGAATCAAGATCTTATAATATAACATAAGTAATGTTCGATGGATCGAACTTTTTTTCTTCTCTCTCTCTCTCTCTCTCTCTCTGTGTGTTTCTGTGCCTGTCTGTCTCTCTCTTTCACTCTTTCACACACGTGTTTTCTTTCTCACTCTTCCATACTCATTCTCTTGTTCTCACACCCCCACCCCCACCCCCACCCCCACAAACTCACTCATCTCTCTGTGTGACATAGTGTGTTTAGTTTTAAGTAAATTCTTTCATTTGAGCATGGGATATTGCCATTGTTACAGAGTTACAAATGTACATGTTTAAAGGCGAAAGATGAGAAATTTGAGTTCTAGATTGAAACTTCAAAAATATTTACCACCCAATGCTCCAGCACACCATACATAATATTTGCCATTATTACATTACTATAGCTGCCGAAGACGGGTGTGTCGGAAGGAAAGGTGCAAATATCGCAGTCAAGCTGTAAACTAGCGACATAACGCATTCCGTTTTCTGGATCACACATCCTGATACTTGCAAATCCTTATTAAGGGATTGGTAGTGGGAGATGGGAGATTGAGAACAAACGCAGAAGAAGAAGAAGAAGAAGAAGAAGATATTACTATAATAATAATAACGCTATATATATAAAACACTTCATCGATTTGTCGTGCAGCAGCAATATTTTTATTGGAAGAATGCCCTCGCCTCGATCGTTTCGTGGGCTTCAACCTGTCACTGTATCGAACACTTTTTCACACTTTTTCTGTAAATTTACCAATATTTGATCATTAACATTAAAGACGATGGCCATCATGACTTTCCCAGCGGAAGGCTGGATTGTGAATTATTTCTTAGCCGGAAAGACGGGTGCTTCCATTGAGCAGACTGTCTCTTACTTTCTTGTTCGCAATGGCGTACACGGGATTCGTCTCCTGTCACAAATTTATGGAGAAAAAAAATCTCCTTTACAAACGTGATGGTCTTAATACTTCTTACAAATCCTCTGTAATCATCGGGCAGTTGTCTTGGCACCCATCTGCCACACTTTCCTATAACCCAGGGGATCATGTACAATTGTGTGCACAGCACCGTGTCTCGTGTTAAAATGTACTACTATATGGGGTTTTAATAGACCCTACAGGTAGAGTGAGTTAGCAAGTCCAGGTAGCAGTGAAAAAAGCAAATAGAATGTTAGGTATGATAAAAAGATAATAAACACATGAGTAAGGAAGTGATAGTCAAACTGTATAAAGCATTAGTTGGACTTAGATTGGAGTACTGTGAAAAGTCGTGGAGTCCTTATCGCGGAGAGGAGATATAAACGTGTTGGAATGGATACACGGAAGAGCGATACAACTGATAGAGGGAATAAACTGATAGTGGGATAAAGCTGATAGAGGGATACAACTGATAATGAGATAAAACTGATAGTGGGATAAAATTGATAGTGGATACAACTGATAGTCGGATAAAAATGATAGTGGCATAAAACTGATAGTGGGATAAAATTGATAGTGGAATAAAACTGATAGTGGGATAAAACTGATAGTGGGATAAAACTGATAGTGGGATAAAACTGATAGTGGAATAAAACTGATAGTGGGATAAAACTTATAGTGGGATAAAAATGATAGTGGTTTAAAAGTGATAATGGGATAAAACTGATAGTGGGATAAAACTGATAGTGGGATAAAACTGATAATGGGATAAAACTGATAATGGGATAAACTGATAATGGGATAAAACTGATAATGGGATAAACTGATAATGGGATAAAACTGATAATGGGATAAACTGATAATGGGATAAACTGATAATGGGATAAAACTGATAATGGGATAAACTGATAATGGGATAAACTGATAATGGGATAAAACTGATAATGGGATAAACTGATAATGGGATAAACTGATAATGGGATAAAACTGATAATGGGATAAACTGATAATGGGATAAAACTGATAATGGGATTCCAGAATTAAAGTTGTCAGAAAAGACTCAGAACAACGGGCATACAGTGTCTAGAAAATGGAAGAATTCGAGCTGACAGGTTTATATAAAAATCAACGGAACGGATAAATTAGATTATAACAGGTTTAAAAAACAACAACAACCACCCACAAGAACAGTAGGGTATAGTTACAAATAAACTAAAGAAAGACCAGATTATATATTTGAAAATATTTTTTTAGTCAGATAGTGGTGACTATTTGGAATGCATTGCCACAGAAAGTAGTGGAGGCAGGGACAATTAATGCATTTAAAAATAGATTGGATAGCCATAGCTTTCAAAACAAGGAAATGTAAATGAAACTGTTTGTATAAAGACTCTGCATAGTCGTCTAAACCAGTATAAAGACGTTAAGTTAAGTTAATTAAGTTATTTTATCAATAGTGACTCGCCTGTTGTCAGGAGCTAGCTGGTCGATCTTTTGTTTCACTGTGTCAGTTGCCTCGCTTGCTGGTCTCCCACACCGCGATTCATCAACGACGTTTTGTTTTCCGTTTAGAAATCTTTCTACTCATGCATCCACTCTCCTCTGACTCAAACAACTGTCTTCATACTGAACCTATAAATTAAAGAAGTTTTCACACCCTCTTATTACAAAAAAAAAATAACGCATTGTTGTCCTTCCATGGTGCAAGTCGACAGTGCGATTGGCCATTTTGTATACTATATTGCGTATGCGCATACTGTTCGCTCGTCGCAACATCTGCAATGAATATCGCTCAAGAGCAATTTTGTTTTCTGAAATTAGATTTTTCTTGGTACATATTCTCCCATTCACTTTAAAATTAAATTGATGTTACTTTAATGACTGCCCAGTGTGTGTGTGTGTGTATGTGTGTGCGCGTGTGCGTGGGTGCGTGCGTGTGTGTGTGTGAATATATGTTTATATGTATGTGTTTGTGTGTGTATGTGTATGTATGTATGTATATACACACACATGCATAAACACACGAACTAATGTGTACTACTGGTCTTTCCCAAAAGTATTACCGCATAAAGCATTCTCATCGTATCCTAATGGTCGGCAATGGCGTGTCTAAGCTCGGCGCTACAATCCAGCTGTGTCGGGGTCGGCCAGCTTCTCTTTGGAATGGGGACAAGCGAAATTAGAAGCCCGCCGATACAGAGTCCAACTTCAAGTCAACATCAACTCTATGTGGTGCAAACTGGGTAACTATGACCGCAGATTTATATACAGACGAGACTGGTTCGCCTAGAGTTTGCCCTTCCCGATCATAATTAGGCCCATGACTTGGAGAGAAGATGGACACCGTCGATTTATAGCTGCCCAAGGTACACTCAAGATGACACAACCAGAACCTATCATTCCGTCGATGTCCAGGTTAGCAATGAACCCGCCTGCCGTCCCACACCAGGTCGGACGTGACACCACAACTCGAGATCCAATAGTCTTGCAAATACGATAATACGGGGCTGCTGACGTCCGATGGGAAGACAATATCCAGGAATAGACTAACCTTCGACACAGCAGGCACAAAAAACAATCGCAGACAGACAGGGGTAGCGCAGAAATGTGCAGGTTTCAGCAAAGACCAAACGATTTCAAGGGTTGCTAGATGAACTGTTTCAAGGGTTGCTGGATGAACTGTTTCAAGGGTTGCTGGATGAACTGTTTCAAGGGTTGCTAGATGAACTGTTTTAAGGGTTACTGGTTGAACTGTTTCAAGGGTTGCTGGATAAACTGAACATTAAGTCCATAGTAAAAATATACTGTATAAATTGTAATAAAATATTCTGAAATGGGTTGCCAATCAAAATTAAACAAGACATTGATGATACCAATAGCTGGAAGGCTGTTCGCATTGCTTTAGACAGGCAAAGTCGCATAAGTACACTCTGGTGAGTTGTTTCCCCTTAACGGTTACCATTAGGTCATATGGTCAAACAAGGAGTGCAGTTCAACTGTTATTTATAAAATGTTTATAATTTAAGACTGTCTGTTGAAGCGTCCTCTTTTATTATTCGTTGACAGGTCTGTCTTGACAAAATAAATGTTTTAATCGTGTGTGTTTTACTGTAATGAGAACCTTGTTGGGAGAAACGTTGATAATTTGTTCTTGTGATTATTTGTAACCGTCATTACTAAATGTGTACTGTGTTTTAAAACTTTCTTTGAAAGACTTTGATTCCATTTAAAGACCTGATTGAAGATTACAACATTTCCCGTGGCAGACTTTACAAGAAATTGAACAGGAAATTGAGAGCTTTCAGTGACCGTTAGACTATTAATGAAAGGGAGGGAAAACAGATGATTGAAGTGAAGCTATTTCCCCTGTGTTTTACAAAAAGTTGTTAAACGTTTTAAATACGATAGAGGAAATTATAATAAAAATCGAGAAAGTAAAATGGCCCGATCCTCTCACGAGAATGGGAATACCAATGCTTGTTTAAAGCAAAAGAATAATTGATTAAAGGGTGCAACAAAGAACACATGACAGAAGGATAGATGGTATAGCAGAAATACCCATAAAAACAGTGTTATATTTTTTCTTCATTTCCAATGAACTAAAACGTTGCATCGTTTGTACTTGCTGTGTCTAAAGCAATGCTGTCCATTCCCATAACCCAGGACCGCATGTGGCCCACGAGGCTTACCGCATGTGACTTGCCATGTCCCGCACGATTTGTTTTAAAAACACACAAAGCCAGCGTATCATTCGGTCAATTTCGGCATAACAAACTCGAACATCAATGCCGCTTTCATTCGATAAAAAAACAAAAAAAACCAACTTAATTCAGAATACCTGTTCCTATCAGTTTCTTGTCGCATTGTGTCGGCACATCCAACTGGAACTCCTTCAAATATCAGCTGGGTAAACATGTAGCACAACCTTTTTTTTAAAATGAATTTTAGTCTGTGAAGCCGGATTATCAGCGATGATCGACATCAAGTTCAAATAAGCAAAATTCTTTAACAAATGAAGATTTTAAAAATTTGATGAAGGTCGATGTTACTCAGTAACAACCATCAGAAATGACAAAATCAATTAAATGTCAAAGATTTCACTAACACCTCTACACCTCACGGTAGAAGAGGAGCGACTAAGTAAGTAAGATTTCACTAACAATTTTTTTGATCATTTATCATTATGGTTAGCTCTTGTGCGCTTATTTGTTTATGGTTGCCTTAATTTTAAAGCTCATATTATAATAAAATAATCGAACTTAATTAAGTCACTAAACAACAATATTAGTAAATCTTATTGTCCCTGTATTTCGTCAGTCCGTGTTGTCTGTCATCGATATCAGACTAGGCATCCTCACACGATCAAGAACACAGTGTGATAGGTTGGAACGCATCCAGATGAAACGTATGCGACTGGTTCTGAGCTGCACTAGAGATACCCCGATTGTGATGATGCGGTACATATTGGGATTGTTATCAGTGACATCCAGACATAAACTGGCACAAGTCAAAGCCTATATCGGTGTCACCACAGACACACGGCGCCCTCTGCACAAAAGTATCTTAGAAATCAAGTGATCAAGAATCAAGACAGGGACGTCATGGATGGCACAGGCAGAGATAACCATCGGACACATCACTCCAGCTGAGACGATAGCCAAAAGGGAAAAATGGATCCACACTGGTGATGGAATGATAGAGTACCAGAAAGTCATCATAACTTTAGGCAAGAAATGCAGAGAATAGAGCAACAAGAGAGTAGAGCACAAGGTGAATCAGCTGATAACTTAGAACACACAGGAGAATGATGCCGTCATATACACCGACGGATCAGTGCTGCACAGTGGGACATCACGCTGGGGTTTCCCGACTAGGGTGAGAAACCAGGTCGTTGCTGAGCGCAGTAGGGCATACATGTCAACAACCTCCAGTTTGAGAATGGAGACGGAAGCAGTGACCTTAGCACTGAAATTAATATCTGAGACTTCTATAACAAGGGCAGTCATCGTGACAGACGCGCAAGCAGTACTTCAGAAGGTACAAAAGGGATGGCTTAGGTATTAGTGGATAACAGCTGTTAAGACCTCAAACCTCCTTGGATTGGCATGGATCTACTGTCCTGGTCATGCTGGTGTTCAGTGCAATTACAGAGCTGACATCATGGCTTCACAATCTCTCATCAAGGGCACACTAGAGATGGATAGAAGTGACATTTTGAAATCAATCAATGACCAACAGCTAGATGAGGGCACCGCAATAAAAGACGCATCAATCCACAGGCTGCAAAGTTCCGACATTAAACGAGGTTCGAACGGAGTATGGCGCATGAGAAGACGGTGCAGGAGCGTGTACAACCAGCGAGCTACAGGCACCGTCAGCATCCATACCTTATGCTATTTGATGAGAAAGACTGAGCCCCTATGGGTATGCCCGGAGTGCAGTAACGTCGATTCTTAGAAACAGAAACAGAATAGTCCATGTATATTAGACCTAGGTGTGGCCACCGGGATCATGATGGCGCTATAAGTGAGCCACGGTAAGAACAAACTTGGACTGCACTGGTATAAAGCGTTCTATAAAAACCAACAGGCCATACATACTTGAACTGCACTGGTATAAAGCGTTCTATCAAAACCAACAGGCTATCCATACTTGGACTGCACTTGTATAAAGCGTTCTATCAAAACCAACAGACCATCCATACTTGGACTCCACTTGTATAAAGCGTTCCATCAAAACCAATAGGCCATCCATACTTGGACTGCACTGGTATAAAGCGTTCTATCAAAACCAACAGGCCATCCATACTTGGACTGCACTGGTAAAAGCGTTCTATCAAAACCAACAGGATATCCATACTTGGATTGCACTTGTATAAAGCGTTCTATCAAAACCAACAGAAAACAACTCGAGCTCATTGAGTAACTTATTGATGACATCTCAAAAATCCAAACAGTCTCTGCTTTTCATCATATTTGATATTTCCTATTGTTCTTATTGCATACAGCTGTCCAAGCATTTATCAAGGTCTTGTACTGGTCGCTTCTGTAGCTCATTGTTTTAATGATGAAGCTGCAAGGCCTATTGACAACCCACTTTAGCTGCCTTTCATAAAATGTACTTATTTTCTACAGGGTTGTAGCTCATTGTTGTATTTATTTGTCTTTCGCCTTTCTCGTGGCCTGAGTGACATTTTTCCCCATTTCACGGCATATCTTCTTTACGCTGTCTGTCCATCCACCTATTCCTCGGCCTACCTCTCACCGCAAATGGCTCATTATATCAGTCGAGGTTCCTTAGATGACACGATCCTACTTGGATAACTGTGGCAATTCTAGAGCTAATACATGCTTATAAAGCTCCGACCCTCGCGGAAAGAGCGCTTTTATTAGTTCAAAACCAATCGTTTCCCCTCGCGGGGTTGTGGCGTCCCCACTGGTGACTAAATAACTTTGTGCTGATCGCATGGCCTCATGTGCCTGCGACGCATCTTTCAAATGTCTGCCCTATTAAATGTCGATGGTACGTGACATGCCTACCATGTTTGTAACTGGTAACGGAGAATCAGGGTTCGATTCCAGAGAGGGAGCATGAGAAACGGCTACCACATCAATGGAAGGCAGCAGACGTGCAACTTACCCACTCCCGGCACGGGGAGGTAGTGACGAAAAATAACAATACGGGACTCTTTCGAGGCCCCGTAATTGGAATAAGTACACTTTAAACCCTTTAACGAGGATCTATTGGAGGGCAAGTCTGGTGCCAGCAGCCGCGGTAATTCCAGCTCCAATAGCGTATATTAAAGTTGTTGCAGTTAAAAAGCTCGTAGTTGGATCTCAGGCGCAGGCGGGCGGTCCGGCTCGCGCCGGTTAACTGCCCGTTGTCTCCTGCCCTACCGTCTGCCGGCTCTCTCCCACGGGTGCTCTTCGCTGAGCGTCCTGGGTGGCGGGCGCGTTTACTTTGAAAAATTAGAGTGTTCAAAGCAGGCCTCGGCTGCCTGAATAATGGTGCATGGAATAATGGAATAGGACCTCGGTTCTATTTTGTTGGTTTTCGGAACTGGAGGTAATGATTAACAGGGACAAACGGGGGCATTCGTATTGCGGCGTTAGAGGTGAAATTCTTGGATCGCCACAAGACGAGCTACTGCGAAAGCATTTGTCAAGAATGTTTTCATTAATCAAGAACGAAAGTCAGAGGCGCGAAGACGATCAGATACCGTCGTAGTTCTGACCATAAACGATGCCGACTATCGATCCGCAGGAGTTGCTTCGATGACTCTGCGGGCAGCTTCCGGGAAACCAAAGTGTTTGGGTTCCGGGGGAAGTATGGTTGCAAAGCTGAAACTTAAAGGAATTGACGGAAGGGCACCACCAGGAGTGGAGCCTGCGGCTTAATTTGACTCAACACGGCCAACACTGAAATGATTGACATGCCGAGACCACTTTTCTGGGGTCTAATATGGAACTGGTGCTGGATTTAGACCCTCAGAAATCTGGGGTTATGCCCCCTGCGGCTCGGTTGGTTTGCATCGAGTGTCCTGACAAAGGAATTGACGGAAGAGCACTATCAGGAGTGGAGCCTGAGGCTTAAATTAACTTAACACGCCAATACTGTAGAATGACGGTCAAAAAGAGAGCACCTTCGTGGGGTCTAATAGTGAACATGTGCTGGAATTAGACCCTCGAAAATCTGGGGCCACCCTCTAAGTAACTTGATTGTCTCGCTAAAGGAATTGACGGAAGGGCACCACCAGGAGTGGAACCTGCGGCTTTATTTGACTGAACACGCCAATACTGTAGAACGACTGACAAATCGAGAGCACTACTGTTTGGGTCTAAAAATGAACGTACGCTGGTATTAGACTCACGGAAGACAAGTCAGCTCTCAAATACTCTAATGAAAGAACGCTACGGAAATCGTGTTTAACCCCGAAGAAACCGCAGAATTCAAATAACTGGTCATTGACAAACAAAAGCACTCAATAAATTCGTCTGACCAAATAGTGAACGGGTGCTGGAAATAGACCATCTGAAGACAGGTCAATTTTACCCTACTAATGACAGGGCGTTGCTACGGAAAACCAGCTCAAATCGAGAGGAGCCGCAGACACTTTGGTTCACGTACCAGGCTGATAAGCCAATGGCGCGAGGCTACCATGTGGGGGATTACGGCCGAACCCTTGTAAGCCGCAATCCCGCCCAAAATCTCAGCACCACTGCAATGGGAGGCTCCTACATGCTCGGGACCTGGGGCTTGCGCCCCAGCCATACCCGGTAGAGCCGCAGCAAGAGGTCCTTGCCGTCCGCCGATCAAAGCGGGCGGACAACTGCTTGATACTCACCTTATACGGCGATGGGGTGCGAAACCACCAACTAAAGACTTAGTACCTGGTCGGGGTGTCGAAAACAGTAGAGCAGCCACCTCACTGTGAACTGTCGAGACTCAACCAATGACCATGAGAGCTGTCTGCACACCAGGCGAACAACATCTCTGTGACATTACCAGGCTTGTCCTCTGGCTAAATGCACGTCGGCTACGATATCTACCTCTGTACGTTATCAGCCATATAACTATCATGCTTGACGCAGAAGAGATGCAGACCACCTGCCCCACTGTGTCAACACCCCAGGTGGCGGGGAATGCTAGGCGTACCATCCCTGCATAGAAGCCAAGAAAAAAAGGGAAAAGAGATACCCCACTCACATGCAAATGCTACTTTTCTGGCAGGACGTGACGATCCTGGGATACAGACACACTGGACTGCCTCTCGTCCTGGTAAACCAGTCCATCTCATATATCATATCACATATCATCATTGCACCCTATAGACACGAGTAGTGAAGACTCGATAGTCTGGTAAGACAACTTCCATAAGAAAGACAACTCTGATCATAAACAACTGCTGCCTTGCAGATAGGCTGGGGACAGCCAAAGGCTAAGGAGGGCATCCCTACAGAAACGCCTGTTGAAATCGGATGCACGGGGCCGCAAGCCTAACAAAACAGTGCAACGTAAATCGCAGCATGATGGCAGTACAACCTATTAGAAAAACGCATGGCGCTCATCCTGCGGAGTCCCGCCAGGCAGCGATAGTGCCGGGCCTCACGCCTCGAAGGGGCCCACCCTTGACTACTGGTGGTCACCCACCCATGTGTCGTGGAGTCAAGGCACATGGCTATGGGGCAACGTCTATTGGCCAAAACCTCAAGACCCTCAAAATACTACAGTGGAATGCGGAGAGAGTCATTAACAAAAAACTTTCCCTAACACACCACCTGCATGAAGGTAAGATTGACGTGGCATGTATCCAGGAAACGCACCTCAACAATAACCATAAATTCTCAATCAGAGGATATCAGACCTTCCGTCTAGATAGAGAAGGCCACAAAGGAGGGGTCCTGATACTGACCAGAAACAGCATACCGAGTAGCGCGGTACCTGTCAATCACACCGGACAAGCAGAAATTGTAGGAGTTGACATAATGGCTCAAGAGACGAAGCTCCGCATTTTCAATCTGTACGGACCACCAAACAGAGACCTATCGCTCTCGAGTATGGAGGTCAGAGACTCCAACTGCATAGTAGTTGGAGATTTCAACAGCCACTCGGAGAGATGGGGATACTCTGACACAGACAGTAGAGGTGACGAAGTGGAAGATTGGGAGATAGATGCAAATCTCTCCCTAATCAATAGGCCGGAGGATAGCCCTAGCTTCTATTCAAGAACATGGCATACCACCTCGACTCCAGATTTGGCCTTCTCCACACAGGACATACACTATAAAATAGACCGCCAGGTGCTAAACCAACTGGCAGGTAGCGACCACAGGCCGATCAGGCTAACCGTTGACATGGAAGTAAGCCCACAGGAAACAAAACCGCTCCCACGTTGGAATTACAAACGAGCCGACTGGGACAGATTTGCAATCCTGACAGATGGGCTGTGTGAAACCATCAACACACGAAACACCAAAATGAAGCCCATGGTAGAGAGCCTAAGCAAGGCAATAATGCAAGCCGCCACTGAAACCATCCCAAGAGGAGCTAGGAAAAACTATAAGCCCTACTGGAATGATGAGTTGCAGAAAGTGGAAGATGCAGTAACAAATGCTAGGAACAAGGCAGAGCGAGAAAAATCCATGGAGGCAAACATCGCCCTCAAAGCCGCCGCGGCGAAGTACAAACACACTCTCAAGCAAACAGCAAAAGAAAGCTGGAAAAATAAAACGGAAAGTCTAAACCTGGACAAAGACGGGAACAAGCTATGGAAGCTAGTCAGAGCCATGAACGACGAAACCCCGTCAAATAAACAAATTACTATCAAGCAGGGCGAAAACTTGATCACAGGCAAGAAAGCCGCAAACGCCTTTGTCGATCACTATGCCAGAGCAAACCACATCGAGGTCCCTGCAGATAAGCATACAGACATTATCGAAGAGCTAAAGGGACACGAAAACATGAATACGGCTCCTGAAGAGCACATGATGGCCAAACTAACAATGCGCGAAATGGAAGAGGCTATGAGAACACTAAAGAAAAGGAAATCTCCCGGAAAAGACGGGATAACAAACGAAATGCTGATGGGGCTGGGCCAAACAGCGAAGAAGAAACTGCTATCGGTCCTGAACCAAAGCTGGAAAAGGGGAATTGTACCACAGGCATGGAAAGATGCAATACTGGTACTAGTACCAAAAACAGGAAAGGACAAAACAGATCCAAATGGATACAGGCCCATAAGCCTACTGAGCTGTGTCGGCAAGCTGATGGAACGGATGATAAACACCAGACTGATGTGGCATCTGGAAGAAAAACGAATACTAATTCCACAGCAAGCCGGCTTTAGACAGCACAGATCCACTGAGGACCAGGTCATCCTCATAGCCCAGGAGATAGAAGATGCCTACCAGGCAGAGAAACACACAGTAGCTGTTTGGGTGGATCTGGAAAAGGCATTTGACAAAGTCTGGAAAAATGGACTTAGAGTCAAGCTAAGAAGAAGTGATGTCTGTGGGAAGATGTACAAGTGGATCAACCACTACCTCAAACAAAGAACGGCCAGAGTCCAAGTACAAGGGCAGATGAGCAAAAAGGTGACACTCGAGCAGGGAGTACCCCAAGGGGGAGTATTGTCACCCACACTCTTCCTGGTATATATAAACGATATTACAGAGAATATACCAAGAAGAGTCCATAGCTCAATGTTTGCAGACCATCTGGCTATGTGGACCTCTGAAAAGAATCTCACCATAGCAAGAAATCGGATGCAGACGGCCCTAACATCGCTGGAAGAGTGGGCGAACTCATGGCTGGTCAAAATAAACGAGGAGAAAACCACATGCCCAATATTCTCGCTTTCATTAAAACCCCAAAGTACCAAATTAAGTCTAAATGGCAAAATTCTGCAGTCAAACGACAACCCAACCTATCTGGGAGTCACATTTGATCGGCGCATGACATGGAAAAGTCAGATTGAGAGAAACCGAATGAAAGCCAGAGAAAGAATGGCAATCATGAGGAAACTTGCTGGCACAAGCTGGGGAGCAGACGAAGGCATACTAAAGAAACTGTATACTGGAAGAGTGAGACCAGTTCTCGAGTATGGCATTGCGGCATGGACAACAGCAGCGAAGGCAAACTTCGATAAAGTTAACAAACTTCAAAACCAAGCCATGAGAATTGTAACAGGTGGCATGAAGTCAACGCCAATTGTAGAACTTGAAAAGATTACAAAACTGCAATCCATGACCGATAGAAGAGACTGCAGAGCTCAGCTGCAGTCAGAGAAACTCAGAAGATTGACTGACCATCCAATGCACCAGAGACTAAACAATTTGGGAAATGGGAAACTAAAGCGGAGAAACTTTGCAGAAATAGCCAAAGCAAAGATGCACGAAGATCCCATAAACACACTAACAACACCAAAACCCATCACTACTGTACGAAAACCTACCTGAAGGCAGGATATATTTCCAGAGGTGGTAGAAAATATACCAGGTATTGGAAACAAAAACTACCAGACTGAAAAAGAAAGGAGAGATACTACCCTAAGCTTCATAACGAAAAGCTACCCAAGCATGGACTGGACCCATGCATACACCGACGGTTCTGTAACAAACACTACACAGAACGGAGGGGCAGGAGCATTCCTGAACCTACCAAATGGCAGAAAAATAACACTGTCATTCGCTACTGGTAAGTACACAAGCAATTTCAGAGCGGAGGCAGAGGCACTGAGGGCGGCAGTGGAAGAAATGGTGACACACAGTGAAAATGAGAGCCATATAGTCCTGCTAACAGATGCTCTCGCCGTAGTCACAGCGATAAAAAGCCAGAAAAACACTGAGCTTAATGACTTAAGAGCAGCACTCTGCAAACTGTGCCAGCAGTCCGCACCAAAAAGGGTAGTGGTACAGTGGGTTCCGTCACACTGCAACATTCAAGGCAACGAGGAGGCAGACAGACTGGCAAAAGAAGGTGCAAGACTACCACAAACAGATACCAGTATGACGTACGAAGAGTCAAAACGGCTTATCAAAGCCAGATACATGACCAAATGGGAAACCGAACATACTGGTTACACCAAAAACGATGCTTATTACCAGTTGAACCGAAGAGAGCAGGTCGTTGTCTTCAGACTTCGCACTGGCCACAACAGACTGAGGTACCACCTATTCAACAAATTGAAGATATGGTGTACCGACGAATGCCCGTGCGGTACTGGTAAAATGACCGCTGAACATCTGCTGCAGAACTGCCCGACATACGAGGATCAGAGAGAGCAGATGTGGCCATTACCAGTGGAACTGCAAGACAAGCTCTATGGCAGTGGCGAGAGCCTCAGGATGAACGCCGCTTTTTTCGAAAAAATAATGGTTACTGTCTGACTGCGTACGCAGAAGAAGAAGAAGAAGAAGGACTCCACTGGTATAAAGCGTTCCATCAAAACCAATAGGCCATCCATACTTGGACTGCACTGGTATAAAGCGTTCTATCAAAACCAACAGGCCATCCATCATACATCAACCTTTTCTCTTCTCTTACCTCACTCTGTTTCATTTGACTCTGTCCTACAGTCACACCCTTGCACAACTTTCACACGCGCCCTCGTGGTAAAGCCCTTCCATTGCACTTTGGTTGGGCTAGCTTCTGAGGGTGCACAAACCTAGCATAGGTACATACAGATGCACACATGCATCCAAGCACTGGTTTATGCGTCCTGATATCGCCCAATTGACTACGGTCTGGGGTGGAAAATGGCGCGCCTCCGCCAGTAGAAACTAGTGAGGCAAACATTTAAGCAAAAAAAAAAAAAAAACAGGCCATCCATACTTGGACTCCACTTGTATAAAGCGTTCCATCAAAACCAACAGGATATCCATACTTGAATTGCACTTGTATAAAGCGTTCTATCAAAACCAACAGGCCATCCATACTTGAACTGCACTGGTATAAAGCGTTCTATCAAAACCAACAGGCCATCCATACTTTGACTGCACTGGTATAAAGCGTTCTATCAAAACGAACAGGCTATCCATACTTGGACTGCACTTGTATAAAGCGTTCTATCAAAACCAACAGGCTATCCATACTTGGACTGCACTGGTATAACGCGTTCTATCAAAACGAACAGGCTATCCATACTTGGACTGCACTGGTATAACGCGTTCTATCAAAACCAACAGGACATCCATACTCTGTTTCCATTGCTAAATATAACAGTGGGGAGATGGGTGTAGAATTCTACCTGAATTACAGGGGCCCCACAACACAGACAAAGGGAATTCTATCTGAATTACAGGGGTCCCACAACACAGACTAAGGGAATTCTACCTGAATTACAGGTGCTCCACAACACAGACTAAGGGAATTCTACCTGAATTACAGGGGCCCCACAACACAGACTAAGAGAATTCTACCTGAATTATAGGGGCTCCACAACACAGACTAAGGCAATTCTACCTGAATTACAGGGGCCCCACAACACAGACTAAGTTGTTGAACCCACGTCAGGATCAATCTGTCTCTGACCTACAGTGTACAGAACCAGGTTACAAAAAGTGATGGAGAATTTATTAAAACTTCTGAATTGTGTGATATGGTCTTTAAAAAAAATATTTGGGGGTTAAATCTTGAATGAGAAAACAAATTCCGCCAATAGCTTGACTTTCTTCATGATCAATTGTCAATAATATCATCGTCTTATGCCAAGTGGCATATAAGATCAAAGCATTCCACAATCATTTATTCTTTGAGTTTACCAGCCCTTCACATTTCGTGATGCCTCAAGAGGATTCTCACGCTATCCCAAATCCCATCCTGAGTGCTGCCCCAACAGAATTCTCACGCTATCCCAAATCCCATCCTGAGTGCTGCCCCAACAGGATTCTCACGCTATCCAAAATCCCATTTTCAGTACTACCCAACAGGATTCTCATGCTATCCCAAATCCCATTTTCAGTACTGCCCCAGCAGGATTCTCACGCTATCCCAAATCCCATTCTCAGTACTGACCCAACAGGATTCTCACGCTATCCCAAATCCCATTCTCAGTACTGACCCAACAGGATTCTCACGCTATCCCAAATCCCATTCTCAGTACTGACCCAACAGGATTCTCACGCTATCCCAAATCCCATTCTCAGTACTGACCCAACAGGATTCTCACGCTGTCCCAAATCCCATTCTCAGTACTGACCCAACAGGATTCTCACGCTATCCCAAATCCCATTCTCAGTACTGACCCAACAGGATTCTCACGCTGTCCCAAATCCCATTCTCAGTACTGACCCAACAGGATTCTCACGCTATCCCAAATCCCATTCTCAGTACTGACCCAACAGGATTCTCACGCTATCCCAAATCGCATTCTCAGTACTGCCCCTGCAGGATTCTCACGCTATCCCAAATCCCATTCTCAGTACTGCCCCAGCAGGATTCTCACGCTATCCCAAATCCCATTCTCAGTACTGACCCAACAGGATTCTCACGCTATCCCAAATCCCATTCTCAGTACTGACCAAACAGGATTCTCACGCTATCCCAAATCCCATTCTCAGTACTGACCCAACAGGATTCTCACGCTGTCCCAAATCCCATTCTCAGTACTGACCCAACAGGATTCTCACGCTATCCCAAATCGCATTCTCAGTACTGCCCCAGCAGGATTCTCACGCTATCCCAAATCCCATTCTCAGTACTGCCCCAGCAGGATTCTCACGCTATCCCAAATCCCATTCTCAGTACTGTCCCAACAGGATTCTCACGCTATCCCAAATCCCATTCTCAGTACTGCCCCAACAGGATTCTCACGCTATCCCAAATCCCATTCTCAGTACTGACCCAACAGGATTCTCACGCTATCCCAAATCCCATTCTCAGTACTGACCCAACAGGATTCTCACGCTATCCCAAATCCCATTCTCAGTACTGCCCCAGCAGGATTCTCACGCTATCCCAAATCCCATCCTCAGTACTGACCCAACAGGATTCTCACGCTATCCCAAATCCCATTCTCAGTACTGTCCCAACAGGATTCTCACGCTATCCCAAATCCCATTCTCAGTACTGCCCCAACAGGATTCTCACGCTATCCCAAATCCCATTCTCAGTACTGTCCCAACAGGATTCTCACGCTATCCCAAATCCCATTCTCAGTACTGCCCCAACAGGATTCTCACGCTATCCCAAATCCCATCCTCAGTACTGTCCCAACATTATTCTCACGTTTCTCTCAAACTTTCTTTCTCTGTCTACATTCCCTTTGATTAATCTCTCCTGTTGTTTTCCAAAACCTCCTTGTAAAGTATGTGTCAAATTAACAGTAACTGTCTTCTTTTTATCTTAATTAACAGTCATAATTTAATTTCCTTATTTGATAATATATCTTCACTGTGTTGACTAACTATTTATGGTATACTATAAGTTGTTTTGTTACCTGGAACCATGTTTCTTACCCTTTGAGAAAAGAGGGATATAACTGTTGCTAGCCACTGATTTATACATCTGATCATCTTCGTTCATTCCAACCTGTACCCTCAGGTTCTTTTGTCTTCCTTCAAATTTTTGTGTACTCACCACAACCTATTGATTTTAGTCACAGCCTTTAGCCATAACGATGAGGGTCTCTTTGCTTTCGATTCAATGCAATTTACTTTGACCATTCCTACGTTTACTTGCCCGTTGATGAGTTAAAGGCGGTATTTTTTTTTTTTCTTTCGGGAGATCCCTTTCGCCGTGACTTTCTGCACATATTTTATTCGACTGCTTTCATACAGTAACCTTGTGGGTTACCTTTTATTTGTAGTCGCCTTGTTTAACTATTTCAAAAGGCTTAGCTTGCTCTGGTTGATTTCAGTTGGTTCTCCTTAGCTTCTTTATTATGACCATTTTAGTGGCAGAAAGGTAGAGTGCTCGCTTCTCACTGCAACAATACAGTGTTCGTTCCCCTTTATTGTCCTGCTCTAGTCGACCCAACTAAAAATAGTTATCTGGCTTACTCTCAAGGAAGGAAAGGCAGCGAGGAAGGCAACTGGCCTCTCCCCGTATGAAATGCCTAGACCTTGTGGAATAAAGTCTATAACACTTCATCCCCAACTGCATCGTCTGCTATGAATCTACCTTATACGTTTTCCCTACATTGTCAGAGATAGGGGAGAGCTTATCAAGTTACACTGAGTGATTGCTCTATAAGTTGTCATATTAATCTCCAATTTAGCTTTCTACCGGAAGATAAAATGGGTTTTGCTGCATAATTCTACCCTACAGGGCACCGCTTGCTATTACGTCTAGACCATTAGAATAAGTGGATTAACTAAATTCTTATTGGAAGAGACGACAGGGTAAATGACGAAAGAAGATGAGATATGAGTTTCAGGAAGACGTACATAAATGTTCATTATTAACCAGGTCAAGTAGACGTACATAGATGTTCATTTTTAATAAGGTCAAGTAGACGTACATAGATGTTCATTATTAACCAGGTCAAGTAGAGGTACATAGATGTTCATTATTAACCAGGTCAAGTAGACGTACATAAAGGTTCATTATTAACCAGGTCAAGTAGACTTACATAAATGTTCATTATTAACCAGGTCAAGAAGACGTACATAGATGTTCATTACTAACCAGGTCAAGTAGACGTACATAGATGTTCATTATTAACCAGGTCAAGTAGACGTACATAAATGTTCATTATTAACCAGGTCAAGTAGACGTACATAGATGTTCATTATTAACCAGGTCAAGTAGACTTACATAGATGTTCATTATTAACCAGGTCAAGTAGACGTACATACATGTTAATTAGAAGCCAGGTTAAGAAGGTGTACATAAATGTTCTGCAGAAGCCAGGTCAAGAAAGTGTACATAAATGTTCTGTAGAAGCCAGGTCAAGAAGGTGTACATAAATGTTTTCTAGAAGCCAGGTCAAGAAAGTGTACATAAATGTTCTGTAGAAGCCAGGTCAAGAAAGTGTACATAAATGTTCTGTAGAAGCCAGGTCAAGAAAGTGTACATAAATGTTCTGTAAAAGCCAACAGAAAGTTCACGAGGATCAGCTAACACCTGCTCAAAGTGGGAAGAAAAGAGAAATAAAACTAAAAATTATATACTCGAACATCCAAAGCTTAGAGAGCAAAATCTATTATTACTAATTTAAGGGAATGCCCTAGAGACATCAAGAAATATAAGTAAATCTAATATAAGAATACACAGATAAAGCGGCAAACTTACATACAGAACGCGAAGACCAGGATGAGTCAATCAATGTCTAAAGTACGAAGATTAAAGTGAATTACAAGATCACATTCAGACTTGCTTAATACAACTTGTGCGAGATACAACATGACGATTAGTACATCAATGACATAAACTATTCAAATCAGCAGACCCACAGACCGTCTAAACACACAGGTCAACGACAACAGGCTCAGACAGGTGCAAGAGCTCAAATACCTGGGAAGTATATTCACTGAGGACGAACGATTGGACAGAGAAATCGAAACCAGATGTCCAAAAAACTAGTGAAGTGAACAATCAACTGTCAACACTACCCAAACAACGGAACATCAGTATAGAAACAAAACAACAACTGATAAACACTATTCTCTTACAACTTCTGCGTTATCATAGCCAAACATGGCCTCAGTTCAAGGCACATCATCATGTAGCATGTCCATTCCAGAACGTCGCTCGCACAACCGCCGATCTGTAGTACTCTCGATCTCTGGCCAGAACACCCGCCTATGTCGCTGTCATCTTCAGGATATACACCCTTCTTGAAACATCGTTGTACAGTTCTTAAAACAAAAACACAGTTCAACGCATACCGCCTCGGGGAATATAGAAACAAGACAAAGGGGAAAAAATGACTCAATCGACATATTTACAGTGCAACGCACACCACCTCGGGGAATATAGAAACAAGACAAAGGGGAAAAATAACTCAATCGACATAATATTTACAGTGCACCGCATATCGCCTAGGGGAATATAGAAACAAGACAAAGGGAAAATAAATGACTCAATCGACATAATATTACACAAATTAAAGCTGCATGTGGTTGAAAGAGCGTACTTCCGCTCTATAGAACTCAAAGAACACAAATAAAACTGTGTATTGTTCTATTTTAATAAAAACAAAGCAATAATAAACTTGTCACTCCAATTAGTGGAGCATAGACTCAAAACTGCATCTGGATTTACCATTTCAAGAATATAAGGAAATCAGGATCAACTTGTTAGTAGTCAGTTTTTAATGGTGATGATTGTCGCACGAGTCAGGTATCCAGCCCCATTAGTCAACATCACATAACGTATTGGAAACAAAAACTGCCAGACTGAAAAAGAAAGAAGAGATACTACCCTGAGCTACATATCGAAAAACTACCCAAGCATGGACTGGACCCATGCATACACCGACGGTTCTGTAACAAACGCAACACAGAACGGAGGGGCAGGAGCATTTCTGAACTTACCAAATGGCAGAAAAATAACACTGTCATTCGCTACTGGAAAATACACAAGGAATTTCAGAGCGGAGGCAGAGGCACTGAGGGCGGCAGTGGAAGAAATGGTGACAGGTAAAAGGAATGAAAGCCATATAGTCCTGCTTACAGATGCCTTGGCCGTAGTCACAGCACTAAAAAGCCAGACAAATACTGAACTTAATGATTTAAGAGCAGTACTCTGTCAACTATTGCCAGCAGTCTGCACCAAAAAGGGTAGTCGTACAGTGGGTTCCATCCCACTGCAACATCCAAGGCAACGAGGAGGCAGACAGACTGGCAAAAGAAGGTGCAAGACTACCACAACCAGATGCTAGTATGACATACGAAGAGTCAAAATGGCTTATTAGAGCTAGATACATGACCAAATGGGAAACCGATGCCTATTACCAGTAGAACAGAAGAGAGCAGGTCGTGGTCGCCAGACTTCGCACTAGCCACAATAGACTGCGGTACCACCTATTCCACAAATTGAAGATAGGTGGCACTGACGAATGCTCGTGTGGTACCGGGAAAATGACCGCTGAGCATTTGCTTCAAAACTGCCCGACATACGAGGATCAGAGAGAGCAGATGTGGCCATCACCAGTGGCAACACTAGACAAGCTCTATGGAGTGTCGACAGCCTCAGGATGACCGCTGCTTTTTTCGAAAAAATAAAGGTTGATGTCTGACTGCGTACGATGAAGAAGAAGAAGAAGTATCTTGCGATAACAAAACTCAGACGTTTTTGTATAAAACTGTTTGGTCTTTGGGTGAACGTATATATCGTGCAGATATATAATCCAGACTTCACATGTAACCTAAACGAGCTACCTGCCATCAACTTCGCTTCGCTTCATGCAGGAAGAATTCTATCACAAGATCTAATTGTATGGCAAGAATTATATTTCTGGCATTCTCCATGGAATCAATTCTTCTTCGGCGGTCGTCCTGTAAAGGACGCTGAGAAGTTAAATAGTAGTTTACAGCGAGGCTGTAATATCAGCGCTATTTGGTCCGGCACATCAGATTTCAGCTTTCTTTTTCAGTAACGGGTTTGCCTTCTTACAGAAATTACTACTTTCTTAGAGATTTTACACTAGAATTGTCTGTGGAGACACAGTAAAGGGTCTTGGTCTGTTCTGGGTCGCTGATCCTGATGTAAGCAGTCATCTATGAGTAGCTGGCTATTCTCAGCTCAGTCACTGAGCTGCATGACCGGCCCTATGGAATCAGTGCCACAGCGTTAATATTTTAGTAGGAAACAATTGGCGCATTTGCTATAGCTGCAGAATACGAGATTTAGGTTGCATAAATGTCTATAGGGAATTTGAAATGTACAAGTGTATATTTAGGTTTATTATATTGAAGGAGCAGTAAATAGAGAAACAGACATTCCAAGAGTGTGTACGTTGAAGAATCGACAAAGGGACATACACGAATAAATACTGCATGACAAGCCGGCAGACATACTAATAGACTAGTCCATGAATAGGCAGATACGATACAATTATATAGACATATATATATATATATATATATATATATATATATATATATATATATATATATATATATATATATATATATATATATATATAATAATAATAATAATAATAATAATAATAATAGTCACCACAATAATTTTTATTTATTTTTGGCGTTCGCCTTATATCAATATTCCCCAAGGCGGTGTGCGTTGCACTGCGGTTTTTATTTTGCGCCTGTCGGCCCAGTGCAGCCGACATTCGGCATTCATTTTATGTATAGGCCTGCTTTCTCCTGCATTTTCTAAGGGTTTGCTTCCCGGGAGTAACGGCTAGTGATGTGATAGTGATCGAACCCAGCACCTTGAAGTTGTGAGCCGTGTCACTTAGCCACTAGCCCATGCCATCCCCAATAATAATAATAATAATAATTCATCCATGGTCGTTGATGAAGACCACCAACACCAGCACATGTCATAATACACCCTCCTTAAGTTTGTGTGTGCGCTTGTGACTGATCAGACCAATTCGAGCCTGGAAAAGTCAATGGCTCACTGGCAAACGTAATCAGCAGTTGTCTCTGAAATGTTTTCTTCTCTTGACTTCCTGATTGCACGTCTATTCTGAGCTGCCGAGATACGGAGACCCTCTCTGAGTTCAATGCCGTCTGTGTCCGTGCTCTTCCATGTTGAACGATCGTGAGCCAGGTTCTCCCAGGTGTAAATGTCTATTTGACAGCACTTAAGGGACTCTTTCTGACTATCATCACTCTGGAGGGTCGACTCTCAGAGGTTGGTGCTGGATATACTTTTTCTCTAGAGGAACGACGTGAGGCTGGTGTTGGGTTTGCCCTAAAGTCCACAATCCGACAGCAATTAAAACATATATCCAAGGGAATCAGCAATCGCTAACAGGAGAACGTCAGACCACAATCATAAGTGCTTACGGACCAACTCTGACAAACCCGGACTCAGCTAAAGATAGGTTCTATGAAGATCTCGAGTCACTTATAACTATGGTCCCAAAATCTGACAAATTGAATCTGCTAGGGGATTTTAACGCCAGAATTGGCGCAGACTACACCGCGTGGGATGGCATCATTGGTCGAAATGACATAGTTAAATGTAACGGCAACGCCTACTCATACACACACACATACATCCATCCATACATACATACATACATGCACATATACATACATACATACATACATGCACATATACATACATACATACATACATGCACATATACATACATCCATCCATACATACATGCGTACAGGCATACAAACATACATACATTCATATATATATTCTGTCTTACTCTTTCCCTCAGCTATTCAAATGTCTGCAATTAATTTTCTCTCACCGTATGAGGTAGCTCCGAAACTAACGCCTCCTTAGTTATTCTATTGGCCCACTGCGTCAAAAGTGAATTTAGGTATAACAGGTGAGTTTTAAACTTCCCGCCCAGATCCGTGAAACTTTGTGTGTGCAGGTGGCAGCAGAGGGGTAGTCTGACAAAATGACGTCTGACATGTGTGTCCGTTTGAAGCAGCGGCGTGTAATTACATTCCTCAGAGAGTAAAAAAATTGCGTCATTGACATTCATCGACGCTTGCTTACGAAGACCAAACAAACAGTGGATGTTAGCATAATGACGTGGTGGGTGACGAGTTTCAGCAGTGGCGAACGAGGCGTGAAGGATAAGGCAAGTTCTGGACGGCAATACTCAGCTGTCACACCAAGCAATGAAGAGGGTCTCGAACACCTCATCCATCCAAATCGGCGAATTGCGACAAGAGAATCGTCTACGGAGCTGGAAATAGGCTTCAATGCGCAGGAAATGATTTTGTCAACGTTTGAATATCGCAACGTTTGTGCCAGGTGAATCTCCTCCAACACGATAATGCTAGAACCCAAATCAGTTTGAAAACCGAGGAGCACATTGTCAATCTTGGATGGGCTGTCCTACCACACCCACCAAATAGTCCGGACTTTGCGCTTTCTGACTTACATCTGTTCGCGTCGATGAAAGATGAACTACGTTGGCAACATTTTTCTTTACATAACACAGTCATAGCAGCTGTGAAACATTGGGACATCTCTGCTGGTGCCGAATTTTACGAACGCGGCATGTATGCTCTTGTTCATCGTTGAAGAAATTGTATAGTCAAGGAAGGGATCTATGTCGAAAAATAGTTTTCTGTAGCTAAAATTGTGCTCAATCAAACAGTGTTTTTGTGTTCTTTGTATCTATTATGGTTTTCATGGAATAAAATAGTAGGCATTAGCTGCGGTCTCGTATATCCACGCACACTCAGACACACCCACACATACATACTCACACGTCCATACACACACACATACACTCTCACACACACACACAGACATACACACACAAACATACACATTTCCAAAACACATAACAAGAATATGGAAAACAGCCGCAGTAAAACACGCGCACGTCAGAGACAGGTTCCTGGAAAGCTAATGATAATTGACTGCACCATATCGCTGGTTGGCGTGTGGGAATAATGGGGGAAGAGCGACCACAAGCGTTGGGAGGTGCCGACATTGCATCCCAGAAGAACATACAAATATTATTCCACAACTTTTTCTCTGTTCTTGTTTTCTATCATTATCCCTTTCTGTCTTTCTCTATATCCCTTTCTTTCTCTTTCTCTCTATCTCTGTCTCTTCTCTCTCTAATGTCTCTATCGCTATCTCTCTCGCTCTAACTCTGTTATCAAATATAATTATCATTACAGCGTGTTTCCCATTGCCAGGCGATGCATAGGGCCGAGAAACTAATGCTGCTTGTCATGTCAGACGTCACGCAAATTATGGACTAGGTGTTTATTGCATCATGGATTATAAAATGGAACATAAGACTTACTGGGCTTCAATCTCGTATATGCAGAATAAGAGTAAGAATGACTAACCATTCGGCCATGAGCTCGTTCCAACGACACAATGGAAAAGTTGTCTTTCGCTATTTTGGCTCATTGTTGACAAATTGAGAACAAAGAAATGCATTAAATTGAGTATAGAGATACTGCATAAATATTTACAATCAAAATTTACAATTAGAGGCTTCTGTTCTGGAATATGTTAGATATTTTATTTCCTGAACTATCTGCAGATGATCAGGACCTTCAGATGATCAAGACCTTCAGATGATCAGGACCTTCAGATGATCAATACCTCCCACATCCTTGGTATGGCGGCCAAATCCTTCTCAAGACAGGAACATTCTACATCTACTGGCGAAGATTGTTGACCGACTTTAGGCTCTGACTACCAAAACCTTTGAGCGAGCAAGCTCTTTTACTGACTAGAACCATCTCACGATCAACACTTTCTCATTATCAAAATCTTATCACCGTCAGAACTTTCTCATTATCAAAATCTTATCACGGTCAGAACTTTCTCATTATCAAAACCTACTCACGATAAAGATTTTCTGATTTTCTAAATCTTCTCCCGACCACAATTTTTTCATAAATCTGGTCATAACGTGCTAGTGACCAATTTGAATCATTCAATAGTATAGACTGAACTCCCGGGTATCACTTTTGATGGTTGCACCATTGACAGCTGGGACAGGTTGAAATACCTCGGAATGACATTTGTTCGCAGTCTTTCCTATAATTGTCATGTTGACCACATCGTACAATGATGCAAGAGAGGGTTAGGAGCACTCAAGACCATGGCTGCTGCCGACTTGGAACAACGCCTCCTGTTCATCCTATTTCGTCAGGTCGTGTTGTCTGTCATCGATTATAGACTAGGTATCTCTACACTATCAAAAACATAGTGTGAAAGGTTGGAAGGTGTCCAGAATGAAGGTATGCGACTGGTGCTGGGCTGCACTAGAGATACTCCTAATGTGATGATGCGGTACATGTTGGGATTGTTATCGGTGACATCCAGACATAAACTGGCACAAGTCAAAGCATGTATGCGTGTCACCACAGACACGCGGTACCCTCTGCACCGCAGACATCAACGAATCCAGAATAAAGAGAGGGTGTCATGGATGGCACAGACAGAGACAACAATTGGACACTTAGCCCAAGCTGAGACGATAGCCAAGGGGGAAGAAGGAGTCCCAACTGGTGATAGAATGATAGGGTACCAGAGAGTCATCATAACATTAGGCAAGAAATGCAGAGAATGGAGCAACGGGAGAGTAGAGCACGAGGTAAATCAGCTGATAACTGAGAACACGCAGGAGAGTGATGCTGTCATATACACCGACGGATCAGTGCTGCACAGTGGTACATCAGGCTGTGGCTTCTCGATAAAGTGATAGAACAGGTCGTTTCTGACCGCAGTGGGGCATACATGTCAAAAACCTCCAGTTTGAGAATGGAGACGGAAGCAGTGACGTCAGCACTAAAATGGATATCTGAGACTTCTATAACAAGGGCAGTCATCGTGGCAAACGCGCAAGCCATACTTCAGAAGGTACAGAAGGGATGGCTTATGTACGACTGGATAGCAGCTGTTGAAGCCTCAAACCTCCAGGGGTTAACATGGATCTACTGTCCTGCTCATGCTGGGCTTCAGGGCAATGAAAGAGCTGATATCATGGCTTCACAAGCTCTGATCATGGGCACATTAGTGATGGAGTGACATTTTGAAATCAATCAATGACCACCTGCTGGATGAGGACACCGCAATAGACGAAGCAGCAATCCACAGGCTGCAAAGTTTCGACATTAAACGAGGTTCGAGCGGAGTCAGGCGCACGATAAGACGGAGCAGGAGAGTGTACAACCAGCGAGTTACAGGGACCATCAGCATCCATAACCTACGCCATTTGCTGGGAGAGACTGAGCACCTATTGATGGCATCGATACTCAGAAACAGATACATGAATGTTATATTTTTTTTCAACAATTCATAATTTTCTTGTAAAGGAGTACAAAATCGGCAAATGACACATTTTAAAATTTAAATTGCAGAAGCAATATCTGTATGTTGGATTCCTCCGTTTTGTTGATTTATCAATGATTTTTCATCAATACGAACAATAGGATCAAATGTAATATTGAGAAAAGCGTGTGGAAAAGACAAAAGGATCAATGAAAAGAAGGACATTCCGTTATATTATGTTATATTGCTGCTGTTGTTGTTGTTGCTGTTATTGTTCTCAACTACTCGTGCTAAACTAAGTTAACTCTTGACGACGCTTTTTTTTCGTAGCAGGTCACCATGGTTCTTCTTACATCGTGACCAAACGCACTTGATATCGTGGGACGGGGTCCTTCTGGCTGTAGTGCAATATGAAGCTGCTCAATAAACTCATCACAATGATGTTTGCGGTGTCGACTTTCACCTCGTTGGCCGGACTGTTGTGACATCCATTTTCCTGGAACACAAACGAGGTTATGAAGTGTAGGTCTTGTTCAGTATATTCCACCCGATCCTGCTTACTCTTCGCTATCTATATTTATGGAGTCAGCATCACAGCGCCCCCCCCCCTCCCCCCTCCCCTGCCGTGTAGACTCACACCTGATTCGTCTCATTTTACAAATTATGAAGATTTTTGTTACTGACGATTCCCGTAGTTATATGGCTGTACACACTACAGCTCAGAAAACCCCCACGTAGACCTCCCTGATCAATGTTCGATTTTATATACAATTTTATAATTTATTATCATAACAGGAATATCATTTTCGGAGTGCTTACTTGTTATCCAGTCTCTGATATAAACAAGGAACAGTCATTAAGTAAGAACAATTTTATTACACGTTGCATGGAGCAGTATGTACAACAGAAATTTTATATCACAACACAAAATGGCTTTTAGCAATACTCTATGTAGGGAATTTTACGAGTGAACAGTTTACGCATGCGCAATATCGCGTACAACATAACCGCCCCGGTGTCGACTTGCACCGTGACAGAACAAGGCATGGTTCGTTTTGGGTAGTCAGAGGGTTCAGTATTGAGACAGCTGTTTGAGACAGAGGGTTCAGTATTGAGACATCTGTTTGAGACAGAGGAGAGTGTATGAATGATTATAAGAATGTCAAAATGGAATTCAGAAAGTCTTTGATTAACCGCGTGTGGGAGACCAGGAATCGTGTCAAATGACACAATAACATCTTATCAACCAGCTTGTCATTAAAAATAGGCGAGTAGCCGTTGATTAAATAGCCGTAGATTTCAAGATAAGTCACACGCTGCGCGTAAAATTGTCCATGATGAACTCGGTTATATGAAAGTGTGTAGCAGATGTGTACCAATGCAACTGACAACGAGGTAATGGAGGTAGTGCAAAATTCGTTTAAGATCACACGAAAATAAATTTATAGAGCGCATCAACAAGCTAGTCAATAGGTTGGCAAAATGCGTGGCTAGGCACGGGGACTATTGCCGAAAAATAATTCACAAAACATTGTCTGTTCGCACTCTTGGAAAAATGTTAATCATAAAATTGCTGTTACTTATTGACTGTTTTCGTACTTTTTTTACATATTGTCTCATACATTCGTCCTCATAATGTCGCATACAGGCGCCCCCACATAGTCTCATACATGCATCATCATATTGTCTCATACAGGCGCCCACATATTGTCTCATACAGGCGTCCCCAGACTGTCTCATACAGGAATGTATCTTACCCCCAACTCTGCTTGCCTTGTTACTCATCCACTTCGGAACCTATATCTGACAATTTATGCATGCTGGCTTTGGTCTGCGTGGTATACACGTAACAGTTGACTCTTCTGGTGCCAATGTTGTGTCATGTGTTTAATATATACAGTGACAACGTCCTGATAAGTTTAAACGTATCATGTGTTTAATATATACAGTGAAAACGTCCTGATAAGTTTAAAATAAGTGTATGGGATGGGGATGGGGGAGGATGTGGTTTGCTAGGAATACTAATAGGATGACATAAAAACAACACCCTGGGTTAGACCAGCTTTCCTATAGCTGTAAAATTTGCAAGATATACAGAAGCTGGTTGACAAAATAAACAGAGCAAGCGAAGAAAAAGGGCTCAGACTAAACATCTCAAACACAGATACGATGGTCGTAATTTTAAAAAATAGTGTCGATCGAAATGTTAATTTTAAACGAAAAAAACCGCATATATTATGTTATCTAGGGACCACCATAACAGAAGAGGGAATATGTATAACCGAAATAAAGAACAGGTTGGCGCTAGATAATACTTGTGTCCGGAAAAGGAGAAACGTACAAATCAGGGAAGTGGGTCGCTCTAATTGAGAATAAACCCACTCGCCTCTCAAGAAACGAAAGTATTCGCCAATATGATGAATGGTTCGAATCTCGCATGTTTTAAGTGTCCCTTGGTCTCAAAAGAGATGAAATGGGCATCTCGTTTTATCGAAGACGTACGAATAACTCAGAGGTCCAGTGTACACATAAATGGATCATATGATTTAGCTCTGCTTGGACTGAAACATGCCGCTACAGGAAAGGGGAGGGGGATAAGAAGAGAATAGCGACAGGCGGAGATGAAACATACTGTCGTCCTCGTAGTCGGTTCTAGAGACAGGCTGAGTCTCAGCAGTCTGACCAATGCGATGGGGAAATTGAAAAGAGCTGACCATAACCCGCTGCTCGGGCATCATCTGACTTAAAGGTAATGCAATTCCTGCCCAATGGTGTTATCAAGGCGAACATAGGATGGGGTGGGTGATCTCGATCTGGCATACACATAGTCCAATCACCTGTTTTTCTGCTTATACGATTGAACGTATAGAAACTACCTCTTCAGTCCCCTCTCCCTTCCAGTCGTACTGGGGTAGAAGAATTGTGACTAAGTGATGTGTGCACCAGAAATACGAAAGGGAAAGAAGCAACCTTGCAGTATTCTGTAAAACAAATAATGAATAATGCATTATGAAAGTGAGCCCCGAACTAGGAATTAACAAATAAAGAAACTTCTTGCCTTTGCAGAATATGGTTGCTGAGATAAATGCCATGTATGTCATGGCCATATAAGAAACATAATGACTCTCACCACAAATTTCGTTTCACCTGCGACTCGAGCTTTGCTAAAGGAGCGGCCTACAAAAGCTCGTTCTCCAAACAACCACGTAGTCTTCACCACCTTAAACAAGATCTTCCGCAAAAACTCAAAGAAGATCATGAGAACTTTGCGCCCGAACGTCTCATGGAAGCTGCTGAATATCGACGCAGCATCAAATTAGCTACTCGTAGCCATGCCGAAACACCGCAAAATCATTCATTGTCTGAAAGCTTTCGATGCGTCTCTTACAACGTCAAAGACGAGAAAGGAGTCAATAATGAAAGCATACTATTCAAACCTGTTCATCAAAACTCCCTTTTAAATTTCCTTCCCATCCACTTTACTCCCTCTTCCAAACTTCCTGCCCCCAGAAATTCGCGCGCTATCAATTCAATACCATCTGGAAAATCACCAGGTGAAGATGGCATCACTGCAGAGGTCATCCGGGCTTGTGGTCTACCCATTCATCAAGCCATGGCCCAACGTTGTACACGTTATCTTCATTCGGGAGGAACACCTACTGCCTGGCACAACTCGAGGACAATACTCTTGCACTAGAAGGGAGACAAAGAGGATCTAGGAAACTATTGTCCAATTACTCTCCTCCCGGTCACTTACAAGGTGTTTACAAAATGCATCATTGCCAGAGTCCGCACCACTCTCAAATAATTGCAACCAGTCAAACAGGCAGACTTTCGGCGTTCGTACAGCACAACGGACCTTATTTCAACATGTTGCTGTCTTACTGAAGCAGCCCGAGAGTTCCAGACCCCTTGATTTTCACCTTCATTGACTATAAAAAGGTTTTTGATTCGGTAGAACCACATTTTGTCTGGCGTTCTCTATTGGAAAAAGGTGTACATCCTGGTTACATCAGAGTTCTCACCAACAGTTATATGAACTGCACTACCCCATTTCGTCCCTTCCAAACGTTCAATTGTGGTACCAATTCAAAAGGCGGTCTGCAAAGACCGAACCTCTTCTCTGCTTGTTTGAAATCAGTCATTAGCCGATGCAACTGGAATACCCTTGGTATCCTTATTGACGGCAGACGCCATAATCACATTCGATTTACCGATGACAGTGCTCATCACAGAGTCTGCAGCAGAAGCCAACTAAATGATGCAGCTCCTCGATGGAGAGAGCAAGAAAGCGGGTCTGGAGATGAATGTCTCGAAGACCAAAGTGTTGCGCAATCGCTTCGCCACTTGTGATCAAGTCTTCCTTGGCGAGGTACGTTTAGAGGATGTCAACGAAAACATCTATCTCGCAGCCTTCTCGTCTATTAACACGGTCCTGATGATTGCCATGACCAGGACCTACGAATCTCACACTTCAATACCACTTTACTCCCTGCGATGTGCTTCGGTGCCGAGACGTGGACACTAGAAAAATCACTAAACAACAAATTGAGAGTGACCCAGGCCTCCCTTTAGAGGACACTTGATCGGAATCACTCTCCGAAACTAACGTATGCAAGGTCTCCACAATTCTGACATAAGACGATTGTCCCTGGTGAAGGATGCGATAATCTATGCAGACAAGACAAATCATAGATGGGCAAGTCACATGTTGTGACGAAACGATGGTCGATGGAGAACAGTGACAGCAATTTGGTACAACAGAAGATAAGAAAAGATAAGAACACAGAGAAGACCTAAAATGTGTTGGTCTAACCCCTTTGCTGCACGCTGCAACATCCGAGTTGTCTCTAGAGGACCAATTACAACGCACTGGACTTCCGTGGCCCAAGACAAGTTCCTCTGGAAACGAAGTTCGGACTCGTAACTAAACTGAGGAACGGATCATCAATATCAAGAATGAAGATAATCGATCACTAACAAAATATTATTTAAAACATACACCATTAATTAAACCTGAACCTAGCAAGGAGGACGGGAATAATCTTATGACAGCGAGAGCGTGAGATTCTCAGACAGACTGAGACACTGGTTGAGAGAACTTTGTGCATCGGAAGTGATATTATCAAAAGACATATGGTTGCAGAAATAATTAACTATCTATGCCACATGGCATGGCATTTTATGATGGAGAGGTCATTCATATCAGCGTCTTTTAGTAAATTATTCCTCTTTGTTGATGGCATCAATAAATTTTTGCACACACGTGTTACTTCTGTGTGAAATCTGTAATCCCAAAAGAAAAGCCGATAAGCTGCTTAATTGCTGTAATTTTCATATAATAACTAATTAGATATGTGTACATGTACATTTTCTTGGAAATTGTCAGTCTTGGTTAACCTGTTTTGGATTGTTTATTCTGCCAAGGTTTAGAGCTTAGATGTTTCTTTGCTCTACTAATGACAGGGCGTTGCTACGGTAATCCTGCTCAATTCGAGAGGAGTCGCAGACATTTGTCCACATACTAGGCTCATAAGCCAACAACATCTTCGTGCCATGACCAGGCTTGTCCCCTGGTCAAATGCACTCGAGAGAAATCGCAGGTCGCTGACATTTGGTCCACGTGCTTGGCTGATAAGCCAATGGTGCGAAGCTACCATCTGACGGACTACGGCCGAACGCCTCTAAACCAGAATCCCGCCCTAAATCTCAGCACCGCTGTGATGGGAGGCCACGACATGGCTGGGACCTGGGGCTCGCGTCTCAGCCCGGCCCGGTCAAGCCGCAGAAATGCACCTGGTTAAATGCACTCCTGCTTTGCTCTTTACCTCTGTCTGCTATCAGTCATCCCAGTGGACGCAGAAGAGATGCAGTCCAGCGGACATTGCACCCCTGCCCTATTGTGACAACCTCCCAGGTGGCGGGGAATTCTAGGCGTACCATCACTGCAGATGAGCCGAGAATATAAAGGAAGCAAAGAGATACCTCACTCACATGCACACGCTACGTTCCTGGCAGGACGTGACGATCCTGAGACACAGTCACACTGAACTGCCTCTCTTCCGGGATAGTACAAACTAGTACATAGTCCATCATATCATATCATTGCCAAACCCCATAGACACGAGTGGGGAAGACTCGTTAGTCCTGCAAGACAACTTCCATAAGAGAGACAACTCTGACCAAAAACAACTGCTGCCTTGTAGATAGGCTGGGGACAGCCAAAGGCTAAGGAGGGCATCCCTACAGAAACGCCTGTTGAAAACGGATGCACTGAGCCGCAGGCTTAACAAAATAAACCATTGCAACGTAAATATCGCTGTAAACAGCGTACGATGAAGAAGAAGAAGAAGTTTCTTTGCACCCTTTTATTATTAGCAAACATTGAGGTATGTCAATATGATTTCTCTGTGCTCAAATAACATACTAAACAACGAGATGGGAATTTACGCTATAAACCCGATAGTTGTCAGCTTAAGGAGAAGCATCATATTGCACTACAGACAGGACGACTCGATTCGCATTATCAAGTACGGATGCAAGAAGAGCCACTGTAACCCCCAACAAAAGGAAGGTCATCAGCACGGGTAGCTTACTCAGCAAGAACATGGAAGGAAACCCGGCAAATGCGTCGTGAGAAGGAAACTGCACATTCGGGAGCGAGTACGGTTGGAATCGATCTGTAATAATCACAAAGTGTCATCTCCGCATCGGAGGCTGATGGTAATATATTTCCAGCTGTATTTGTCCCTTGTCAGGTTGGTACACTCAGTCAGTCTGTGTCCTGACCCCATCTTGGACTTGTCTGTCTATCTATACCTCTGCCATTCTCTTGCCCTCCCCTCATTCCTTCAATATAACTTTCAGCAGACTGTCAAAGCAGACTTTCAGCTAGACATTACCAAAACATTTCATTTGTTCTGCTTTAATTTGCTTCAGAAGTATTCTCTCCATGATGAGTTGTTCCAAAACCTCAATATTGGTTTTCTTATCTTTCCAAGAAACTCGTCCAAGTCTTCTGAATACCCACATTTCAAAAGCTTCTCCTCCATTTTCTTGATAAAGTTCAAGGTTTCCACTCCACGCAATAAAATTGAACGCACATAGCATTTAATTATTCCCATTTTTAAATTCTGAGATATCTGCCTGAACAGAAGTGTACCTCTCCTGCTGTTAAATGTATTCTTTGGCATTGCAGTTCTCTTAATGATCTCCCTTTCGCATTTGCGATCTGCCGTTAATATCCGGCAAAGGTATAAATAGCTTGACACTTGTTGCAGACTTTCTCCATCTATATGCTTGTGGATTTTCTTTCCTTTTGGTGAACACCATAACTTTAGTCTGTTTCGTGTTGGTTTTCAGTACTCATTACTGCCTCTTTCTGTTAATCTTATATCTGTAATACTTAACCACATCAATCCAGTGGTCAATCCCCAGCATTAGAAAAACGCCTTAATCATAGACGACAACAATCGATAAAGCGATAATGAATATAAATACAAATCGGTCTAATGGGATGAAGATGCTGAGCAGCGCATGAGCTGCAGCGGTCAGCGACCCATAGCTGACTGATAGCGTCAGGGCCAGAGAACCAGAGCTGCCAAGCCCCTTCTACACCTCCACGCGGTAATCCTGGATAACAGGCTGCACCAGGGCAGACTGGCTAAGGAGAAGGGATCGAAGAGAGAATGCTAACCCGGTACTCAAAAAATGCTTGCTGAAGTCGGATGTGTTGGACCGAAAGGTGCAAATATCGCAATCAAGCTGTAAACTACGACACAACGCATTCCGTTCTCTGGACTACATTCTGCTACTTAAGCCCTTTTAGTGTTTGGTAGTGGGAGATTGAGAAGGGACGAAGCCAAGCCAAATCGGTCTAATGAATTTGGTAAAGAAACCTAATACAAAATGGTTAACTAACTACATATACGAAGTTCAATAACAGAAAATGGTAAAAATGTCCATGGGACAACAGAAGACCTTTTCATATTTCTGTCAGATTTATAAGTTAATAAGAAAAGGCAATATGAACACATGGAAATGTATTACATTATTTTTAACAGAGTTCCAACTTCTTCTTCGTCTTCTTCTTCTTCTTCTTCTTCTTCTTCTTCTTCTTCTTCTTCTTCTTCTTCTTCTTCTTCTTTTGTTGTACTGCCCTTGGCATAAAGCGTCGCAGAGAGGCTGGATGTGTATATTCCTTGTTATCGTCAGGTTGAGGCGTGTGTTACCGTTAGATGGAACTTGCTGAGTGTGTCATAGACACCCTCGTTCTACCTACGTCGGGCTCAGCCACTAGCACGTGGACCGGAGACCTGCACATGCTATGCTACAGCTGCAGTGTGGTCGCAGTGCATTCTGACAAAATGACCAAACCATTTTCTCTTATTGTATTGGACCTCAATGTAGCACTAACTAGAAAACTAAGCAACATACGAGGGGTATTCAAATGAAACCGGACCTAACTGCACCAAGTGAACAAACGTACAATGTGCACGATAACGTCACTTCTGGTGTAAACAGCACATATCAACCGTCAAATTTGCAAAATTTCATTATCCTCCGACTCTTAGCTTCATCAGCAGACTGTTGAAAACATGGCGGGTGTGATACAGAATCCGTCTAGAGTTGATCAGCGAGCGTTGATTCGGTTTCTAACAGCTGAGGGATGTCGACCAGTGGACATTCATTGCAGAATGTAGGCAGTGTATGGTGGCAAAAGTGTGTCGAAGACAACAGTGAAAAGCTGGGCAACGATTTAAAGAAGGACGAGTTAATGAAAGATCCTCCGAGACCAGGTCAGGTGCATATTGTTGTGTCAGAAGATGTCATCGCCAAAATTTATGGAGCAATTTGAGTGGACCGTCACCGAAGCTTACGTTCGCCACACTAGTGTCACCATACACTGCCTGCATTCTGCGACGAATGTCAGCTGGTCGACACCCTTCAGTTGTTAGACACCGATTCACAGCTCGCTCATCAACTCTGGACACATTCCATATCACACCCGTCATGTTGTCAACGGTCTGCTAAGGAAACTATGAGTCGGAGGATACGGACAGTTTGCAAAATTGACGGTTGGTATGTCCTGTTTACATCAGAAGTGACTTCATCATGCGCATCAAACGCATGTTCCCTTGGAGCAGTTAGGTTCGGTTTCATTTGAACAGGCCTTGTAGAAGGTGATACTGTTTTCTGTGATTACTTTCTGAGTATATTTAGTAACAAATTCTCAATATTCTTGTTTCACTGGTTTTGTAAATCTTGTCTCCGATAACCAGTGTGTTCAGATAAGTTATATTTATTGATCCAGTGGCATCTTTCGTTTTTATATTCTAGTTTTCCTCATTTTCGTTGTAGACGGTCATAACGAGGAGCAAGTGAGCGAACGGTTTGGATAACGATCATTTGACCAACAAGTTCAAAATCTCTGAGAAAAAAATTGGTGTTTTCCTATGAGTGGTAATATACAAATCTAACCAGTAGACTTCTTGGCGACGGCGGTCAAACAACACGAATTATGCGACAAAGACATCTGTTGGTGAATATGTTAACCTGGAGGTGAGTCATACTATGGGCTGAAGGTCATGTCGTGGAGCAAATATAGGGATAGTGAACAGTCTTCGTCTTTTTCTTCTCATGTCGCTAGTTTACAGCTTGACCGATATTACCAACTTTCGTGCAACACATTCATCATCGACAGCAGTGGACAGTCTAATAATACAAATACAATTTTCAATTGAAATATGATGTCCGTTGTGGCTATGGAGAATTCCTGATATGGAATCATATAATCTACAATTGAGTGTAGAAGTGTTTGTTGTATTCCTAACGTGGTGTAGTCGTTCCCCTTTTACAGTTGAGTGTAGAAGTGTTTTTTTAATTGTTATTTGTGGCGTAGTCGCTCCTTATCTAACAGGGGGTGTAGGAGTAGCTTTTCTATCGAATGTGGCGTAGTCGCTCCACATCTACCACTGGGTGTAGATGTATTTGTTCATCTGTGTTTGGCGTAGTCGCTCCACATCTACCACTGGGTGTAGATGTATTTGTTCATCTGTGTTTGGCGTAGTCGCTCCACTTTTACCACTGGGTGTAGATGTATTTTTTCATCTGCGTGTGGTGTAGTCGCTCTACTTCTACGACTGGGTGTGAATTGTTTTCTTATACTTGTAACGATGTCGCTCCTCTCCTACCGTTTTTGGATATACGATTTCTTTTCTTCTTTTCTCTAGATTATCGTTTCTACAAAATTGAGAAAACCGACCCCATGTTAAACCCTACTCATTTATTCTTTACGAGATGACTGACAGATTGTAGTGTTACCTTTTTTAGTTATCCACATAAGATCCTGTATCACACATGTGCTAAATGGAGAAGTGAACTGAGCATGTTTGCTCGGAGCTTTCATTTGATTATTTTAGTGTGTTATAAAAAAGGAGCAGTGGTTATCTCCATATCACTGGCAGCTGTTATCAACATGTCTTTCAGACCGTTAGTTTAAATAAAAGCTTTCATTTTAGTGCTTCTTTTTATCTTTTGCGTTGCTACACTATATCCTTGTTAATCATCATTTCTGATATGCATTTTACTCTCTTCACTTCCTTATTTACACCGACAATCGAGACGTAGTGTGCAGACAAATAAATTTACTATTTACTCGATAATAAAATTAATCATGTGCTCATTCCTTTACATTGCAAAAATACAGACGACAGCGCACGAGCTTCATAGCTCCTGCTGGGGCTCTGAAATGATCTGCGGACTTCATAAGGTACCCATTTACAACTGGGTTGACCGGAAGAAGCGATCAACCATGACAAACAAGCAAATATTTTCTTAAAAACCACGTCTTTGTCTGGAAGTTTTGTTAATCGTCCATGATTCGCAGCCATAAGCTGCCACAGGAAAAACACAGGCTCTCAAGACCTTTACTTTTATCAGCCATGGCTAGTCTTCTTCTGATTTCTTTCGAGCAGTCGCCATTTTTGTAAATTCTACATAGAGTTGCATATCACTATTGAACATTTTACAAACACCGGTGTGTAATATTTAAGAAATGTTTTTATGTTAACGGTTTGGTAACTATTATCTTCTTTTGCAAAATCTTGCCCACACGTTTGATTATTTGATATTTTAACACACGGGCTGAAATTTGAGCACACTGGCCATAAATGATGTAACATTGCTTTAGAGTATGACTGGCAGATTGGATAGAGCGAATACCGCTCGTGGTAAAGCTACAGAGTTCTGTTGATGCACGCATTAGTTTACCTAGTTGTCAAATGGGCAACTAACTCTGTTCTGAGTTATAAAAGACAGGGTAGTTAGAATGGGAACAGGTCACATCACTTTATAATACTAAAAACGTTCAATATGAAATTATCGATCACTTCGTCCACTACTATGAAAATATCGATCACTCCGTCCTCTACTATGAAAATATCGATCACTCCGTCCACTACAATGAAAATATCGATCACTCCGTCCACTACTTTGAAAATATCGACCACTCCATCCATTACTATAAAAATATCGATCACTCCGTCCACTACTATTAACACTATCGATTCCACTACTATGAAAATATCAGTCACTCCGTTCATTACTGTCAGCTTCACTGTGAGTTACCATTTTCTAAGAAAATCAAATGTTTAGGTAATTACGCAGAAGATAACATCGTAATGAATTATGTCTTGGAGACATTACTGTATCACGTCTCATAATTTTTGTAGACGTGGGGTGACTATCACCCTTCATCGTCGCCCTGTATATCAGCTATCAATTTAAAGCTGGACAGACTAGAGCACGTTGCCACAAAGGATCGAAACCGGTGCATTTGGTGTAAGAGCCAAAGGCCCTAATACTTTTGCCACTCGGCCGCAGCGTTACCATATTCCTGACATAAAAAAGCAACAATTAAGATTTCAAAAGGCTTTAAAAAATCTGAAGTTCAAAGTTGCATAAAACGCGACAGAATAAAGATGCACACATAGTAAGATATGATTAGCAATTTGAATCTAGAGGGAATCAGAAAAATACAAATAAATTAAACCAAAAAAGTGTGAATAAAGCAATGGCGATCGATAAGTCACAGACTAAGGATAGTTGATACTTATCTCAAAGCGTCCCTTATCCTGGAACGCTTTAGTTAAAGAAATGAGACAAGCTCTAAACCATATGGAGAAAACAAGAAAATACAATCAAGACAATTTGGATTGAAATAACGTTTGCTGTGAAAAGAATATAGTGATTGGATCACCCGAGTTCACCCGGGTTGAAAATAACAAACCACAGCAACCTTTAAAGCATGTCTTAACAGACGACTAAAGGGGGATTGTGCATGTGACTAGAAAACTCATTATGTAAAACCAATGCTAGAAATGCTGGGATACAGGATTCATGTAAAGGGGTCTGCTTTAGTGTATTGAAACGAATAGATACATCGATCAATTAATAGTGTTAAGAAAATTTAGAAATAAATAGATCGAAACAGCAGTGAAGGTTACAAGTTGCTAAAAATACATATAGGTAATGACCCAGTGACCGTACTGAATAATCTAGGCGAAAGGACATATTCATAAAGGCAAAGGCAATAAATGTAACACAATAATGAGGAGGTCGTTCCAAATTTCAGCTGAAATAGCTGTCAAAGTTTTTAAACATGGCGTGTTTTCTGTCTACGTGACTAACTGGCATACCAGGTTGTTATTTACCAAGTCGGTTAAGTAATTTCTAAGACGAGGTTAAAGTGCACGATTCTCGGTGTAAACTGTCAGATGATATGCCCAGCAATCTTTGCACATGTTGTCGGTGGGCAGTACCTTGAAGAAATAAACAAAAACATGAAATAACTACATACAACTGTGGACACATTTCTAACTTCTAACGTAATGTTTCATCTAAAAAAGATAAACCGAGAAGGGAGATATAAAGAAGTAAATTGTAGGAGTTATAAAAAGACGATTATTATGAAATCCAAATGTCACATAGAGGCAGAACGGACAAGCATAATTGGTACATAACTCAAACTTGATTTTGTTTGTTACAGGAAACAGCAAGATCGTCTATCTAAGGAAATAAATACACTTTTAGAAATTGTGCTAAAGTTGAATTACTGGATCATTAGTTGAAAAATAGCTGAGTTTCAAAGACGCGCGTAAACGGGACATCAAGCAGCAGAATATGGACCTGACGTCTTGGGAGGACATATCTACAGACCGATATAAATGGAGATGCAATCTGCAGAACCATTTCAAATTGAGCGAAAATAAGCTCATGCAACACAGAGAAGTGAAAAGACAATAACGCGAAGGGAAGAAAAAGCAAAAACTCAGCAGATAGTTGCTATTCTAAAGCCGCATCAACCTATAGTCAGACATTTTTAAAAGGGGCTTCTTACTTAGGTGTAAAACACAGACCAATGAATACCTCACAAGAAGCAAACCGAACGAGTGAAAAACATCTTGACTTCGTTCTCAGATCATTTGTAATCTGGTAAAATTTAAAATTAAAAAAAAACTGTCTGTCGTACGACTTTATTCCCATTGTTGGGGTTGTCGAAGTGTTTTTCGGCTAAGGACTACAGGCCGCTTCGCCAATAATGTCGCCAGGTTGTGTACTGGCTATATTCGTTAATTTCACGCTCAACAGAAAAAAACATATATCTTGCTGGGGATTCGAACCACTGCCCTCCGTGTCGGCAGGCAGGCATCGAAACCATTCGGACACGCGCTCCCCAAAACTTGACATAATTTTGCTCAAATAATCTCTCGGAGTTCGGAAAGGTAAACCGATTATCTTCATCCAACACGAACAGCTAGCTCTATTTGTTGTACATCTTTAAAAAAAAATTATCAAGAAATGTCTGTTGCATGGAAACACGAGAGAATTAGAGAGAATAAATACATTTTTATCTCTTTGAACCTCGACCACCCAGTCAGTAAAACTACTATCATCTGTTGCTGTTGGGGTTGCTAATGTCACTCGCACTTTAGTTAGACACGAATTTCTTCGGTTTCCGGTTGCAGTGACTGTCCTCATATTCCGAAGCGAACTTTAGAAGGTGGACCGGTGACATCCTGGCTGTAGTGCAATGTGAGGCTCCTCAGTAAGCTCATCACTATGGGGATCACAGTGACGATCCCCACTTTGTTAGAAAGTTTACTTTGAAACGGACTGTTTTCAGGAAAAACTGGTTGGAAGTGAGATGGGGTCTTGATCAATATGTTTAACCTTACCGTGTCTAACATTGTCTGATCAGTATATTTCACCTGACCATGTCTAACATAGTCTGGTCAGCATGTTCTGCTTGACTGGACGTTAGATTCCTGCACCCCTGTCATAACAATTCATCTGTACTCACGAGCAAAATATGCGCAATGCAGAAACATGTCAGTAATATTAGTTATTCTGCAAAACTATCAGCTCTATTTTAATGATTCTATCTCAAACTGACTGGACTGGTCTCTAATGTCCCTGCTTATTATGCCAGTAGCCAGTAGCATATATTTGTGATAGATGATCCTGTATTTCTTATTGACAACACCCGACCTTTAGTCAAGGTCAGGTAAAACATAGTGCTAAGACCCGACCATTCGTCAAGGTCAGGTAAATCTTATTGACAACATCTTACCTTTCGTCAAGGTCAGGTAAATCTTATTGACAACACCTTACCTTTCGTCAAGGTCCAGTAAATCATATTAACAACACCTTACCTTTCGTCAAGGTCAGATAAAACTGACAAGAAAAAACGGCCAGGTAAAACATAATGACAAAACCCAACCTTTAGTGGGATCAGGTAAAACAGCGATAAGACCTCACATCCAAACCTATAGTCAGGTCGAGTAAACAATTGGGACAAGACCCCCACCTTTGGTCATGATCAGGTAAATTATAGTGACATAACTCCCACTATTCGTCAAGGTCATGTAAAACATAGTGACAAGACCCTACATTTCATCATGCACATGTTAGATATACTGACCCAGACTCAACCACTCGTCGCGTTTCGCGTTCCTGAAAACTGGTTGTGCCACAGCAGTCTCGTTAAGGAGAGCGGGGATCGACAGTGTTTAGTTCAGTTCAGGTGCCATCTCCGCATCTCGGCTGCAATGGCTCTCCAGTGTACTCTATGTCTTGCCGTAATTGTGCAATCTGAGAGTCTTTCTCCAGTCCATCTCCCGATGTTATCCACCCACTTAAAGCGTTGTCTGCCTCTTGAACGACTGCCTTACCACTCTACCCTCCAGTATGGTCTTCAACAAGAAGGTATATCCTGTTATATCACTAAAATAACATAACTGTCTAACTCTGATTTCGGTCATTAATTCTTTTTTCACTTCCAACTTTTCCAATACCTAAATATTTGTTTTCTTTTATTTCCAAGAAATGCGAACCAATCTTCTATACACCCACATTTCGAAGGCTTCAATACTCTTTTCCAACTTGTTTTTCATTGTCCATGTTTCTGCGCCATAAAGTAGTGACGATTATACATAACACCTGACAATTCTCATTTTCAAATTCTGATTTATCTGTTTGGATGCCATTAAGTGTCACATGTTGTCAAATACATCTTGGCCATACCTATTCTCTTTCGAATTTCTTTTTCACAGCTGCCTTCTTCCTTTGATATATGACCTAGATAGGACAAACTCTGTACCTGTTCAAGTAGTTGATCTATTATTTTTATCTGCATACATGATTTCTTGTCACTTTTACCAATTATCGAAGTCTTTGTTTTCTTGATGTTTATATCTAATCCAAACTCTTGAGTTATTGTGTATATTGTTGTCACAAGCTCCTGTAATTCTTGCTCACTTTTTGCCATAAAAAATAATCCGTAAAACTCAAAGTATCATTCGCATATCTTAGATCTTTCATTGTCACTCCTCCAATGACAAGCCCTGGCATCCCCTCCATCTGTTTGAATATTTGTTCTGTGCATATATTAAAAAGACTATCTCATTCCTCTTTTTACATCTATACTTGGAGAGCATAACTTTCCTGATTTTACTGTAGCAATTTGTTTCCATTTCACATTACAGAGCAGTCCTGTGTCTTTACCATCTAGACCTATTTCTTTGAAACATTTAGTTAATTTTTCATGTTGGACTCTGTCAAAAGCCTTCTGGTAGTTTGTAAAGCAAATATAAATGTCATTGCGTATTTCGAAATATTTTATGTCAAAGTTCGCAAAGAGAAAATTGCTTCCCTTGTTCCATTAAACGTTCGAAAACCAAATTGTTCTTCTGAAACTTCCCTCTCTATTTGACCTCTTATTCTCTTTTGTATGATCTGAGTAGTATTTTAATTGTGTGGCTCATTAGACTTATTGTTCAAAAGTCTGAACATTCTGTCGACAATGAGATCTCCATAATGGTGAGCTTACTGAGAAGCGTCATCACAGCCAGGAGAACCCGGCTTCCCCATCCCATGTACACCTCGGTAAATGAAGAGCTATTGAAATCCGCTAGGAAAGAAAGGCCGACAAGAGTTAACTCAAGTGAGCACAAGTAGCTTAAAAATACAACAAACACAACACGAGATGAGTGATGATGTTAATGGTGACAGTGGTGATGTTAATGGTGACAGTGGTGATGTTAATGGTGACAGGGATAATGTTAATGGCGACAGTGGTGATGTTAAAGGTGACAGTTGTGATGTTAATGGTGACAGTGGTGATGTTAATGGTGACAGTGGTGATGTTAATGAGTACAGTGATAATGTTAATGGGCGACAGTGATAATGTTAATGGTGACAGGGAAAATGTTAATGTTGAGAGTGGTGATGGTAATGGTGACAGGGATAATGTTAATGGTGACAGGGATAATGTTAATGGTGACAGGGAAAATGTTAATGGTGAGAGTGGTGATGGTAATGGTGACAGGGATAATGTTAATGATGAGAGTGGTGATGTTAATGATTACCGTGGTGATGCTAATGGTGACAGTGGTGATGCTAATGATGACAGTGGTGATGCTAATGATGACAGTGGTGATGCTAATGATGAGAGGGATGGTATTAAAGGTGAGAATGGTGATGTTTATGGTGAAAGTAAGGATGTTTATGGTGTGAGAGAAGATGTTTATAGTGAAAGTGAGGATGTTTATGATCTGAGTTATGTTAATTGTGAGAGCGAATGAAGACGCTACTGGGGATCATGGCAATTTTGATGGTGTGGATGGTAACGGATATGGTATGAGTGGTAACGGTTATGATGTGGGTGATAACGGATATGGCGTGGGTGGTAAGGGATATGGTGTAGGTGGTAACGGATATGTTGTGGGTGGTAACAGGTATGGTGTGGGTGGTAACGGTTATGTTGTGGGTGGTAACGGATATGTTGTGTGGGGTAACGGTTATGGTGTGGGTGGTAACGGTTGTGGTGTGGGTGGTAACGGTTATGGTGTGGGTTAATTGTAAGGGATGGAATGTTAAAGTCGAGGACAATAATGATATGGTAAATGTGAAGTCGATAATCGTCTAGGTAATGTCAGTAGTTGTCAGAGAAATAATGAAAACTTTGAGGACAGCAATGTCAGTGATGGCTATAACGATGATATGATGAAAGTCGTTATGGAGATAATTGCGACGAGGACATCTTGAAACAGATAAAGCTGATGATGACGATAAAGCTGATGATGACGATAAAGCTGATGATGACGATAAAGCTGATGATGACGATAAAGCTGATGATGACGATAAAGCTGATGATGACGATAAAGCTGATGATGACGATAAAGCTGATGATGACGATAAAGCTGATGATGACGATAAAGCTGATGATGACGATAAAGCTGATGATGACGATAAAGCTGATGATGACGATAAAGCTGAAGATGACGATAAAGCTGATGATGACGATAAAGCTGATGGTGACGATAAAGCTGATAACAGCTTCGATGATGGTAATGATCCAGAAACAGGTGAATGCCGTGATCACAGTTCTCATGGCACAGTCCCTAACGACAGGCAGACACAACATACGTTATGAGTGTCACGCACAGAAGTGATAACTGGGCCATGTCAAACAATAGTTCGTTCTAAAATTGATGAACAACCTTAGCGATTCATATTAAATAATCCCCTTGACAGAATGTAATGAATTTTTGTGTGGGTAATAATGATAGTCACGACCTTAAGAAAGTATTTTTTTACCCATCTAAAACTATTCTCCTGTAAGTTATTACTTATTTGAGACTAGTAAAATAACACTGGTCTGGATTTTGTATACCTATACAAGTTTTACGGTAACACATTCCAGTATTCCATCCAATGTGTATTATTGTCTCCAAAAGCTCAGTTATTTGTAGTAAGGAATCGGAAATTTCGTGAAAAATAATTAAGGCGAACTGTTCCCACTTCTTTTGCACCCATGGATGGGGCTTATCTACATACCATTCGTTTTCCGTTAGGAGATGTTGAACGAAATACAATCTTATCAATTTAGTAATGAGTTTGAAGCGCAAATCCATGACGATGCAGAAGGGGGCTGTACTATTGTTTAGTTACTTCTGCAGAGAAGCCAGAAAAGGTACGTTTCTATCACGACATACAAGATCCTAGGAAGAGAACACAACATGCTCTAGGCATAGATAGAATATATTTTTCTCGTTGGATAAAACATGACTTAAAATATGTAAATGATACAGACAAACAAGGCAGGAAAAGGAAAACCATTGACTTCGGCAAAGATGTTATTGGACGTGAGATTGTGAACATATTTAGGTGAAAATGAACTTGTTACACATAGTAAGCTAAAAGTTCGACTGCAAAGTCGAAAATTAAAAATAACAAAATCGCTTTATGGAGAGTTGTTAGTTGCAGATATTTCCCTTTTCGGTAATATGTTAGTGTCAGAACATAGTTTGTGAAAAACTGTACTTCCTTGGTGCATGATGCAAATACCTTAGGCAGATTCTGAGCGCAGGATATAAGGCTACAACATTGTATACTTAAACGAATCATGGGTAAATGTTCACCATACATATGAGAAGGAATGTCAATCACCGGAAGAAAACGAGAAAAAGGAAATTTCAAGTAGCAAGTATCAACGTATTGTCATACCTCATGCAGGTAGAAAAGAAAATGGTGAAAAGGGGCGCAGCACGTCTTTTTCATATACAGTACACAGATATTAGGGACTACCACAATAAAATGGATGGATATCTTTTCAGGAATTGGGTGGGAACACACTTCTTCCCACTCTGGATAGGCCGTCATGTCTTACTATGGCCAATGCATCCTACTATAATGTTGCAGCGCAGGAAAACATAATTCCAACTTCATCCAGCACGAAACAAGTAATCATGAATTGGCTTGCATAAGATAATATCCTTTTTTGTCGCAACAATTTAAAACCCAAGTTATTACAGCTTGTGAGACGGACTTGAAAGACAAAGATGTTTTTAATTGACAAAATAATTGCAGAACAATGTCACACTTCTATTCGACTACCACCGTACCATTCACACCTCAACCACGTAGAACTTGTGTGGGCTGGTTGCAGTCAAAGATCGGGTTTCCGCACAGCACAAGACTTTCAAACTGTGTCATGTTAACAAATGGACACTTGATGCCCTTTCAAAAATAGATATTAAGTACTGAAATAAATGTGAAGAGCATGTACTCCGAGAGGAAGAAACAAATTGGCAGCGATATTGGTTGCGTCGTATTCAGCCCTTAGCAGTAGTTAATCTCTTCGAGTTGTCAGAATCAGAACAGAGCAGTTGACATGCCATCTCAATTGCTGACACCTCTAACAATTGTCTCACAATATATTAAGAATTGCATCTCCATGAATGCAAACTTTGTAAATGTGTCTCAAGAAAGTGTATCAACTGAGGGAAGACCGCAGTAGCGACAATTCAATGCCCTTACTGTTCATGGCTCTGTAATATTCAAGTGGGTCATCTTAATCACATTCGCATCAACAGCTCTACGATGTTTTTCAGCGGTATGAGAAGATAGTAGTTTTAATTTTTCGGGAGAAAAACAACAGCAACAACTGGTCCTTTATTTTTCTGCTTTACACAACGGATCTTTCGTGATCATCTTAGAGTCATGTGATCATATTGGGTCGTGTGATCATCTTGAGTCACGTGATCATCTTGAGTCATGTGATCATATTGGGTCATGTGATCATATTGGGTCATGTGATCATCTTGAGTCATGTAAAGATCTCAATATCACAGTCTTGTTTAGGAACCATGGCGTAAAAAGAAGCATAACACAATTTAAAAGCTAAAGAGGATTTAACTTTACATATACTAATGGAGTAGAGTTCTCTACGTCTCACTGAATGTTACCACATGTAGCATGAGTACGCCTTTGGAAAAGGTTGCCACCATTTAGTGTATAACTGTAAAATCTAAGGTTTGATTAACTTTGTTTTGTGCATATGCAAAATTATATTACAAAAGCGACCCTATGCAAAAACTACGTTTCCTGTAAATTCGCTGAACATGAAATCTTAAGGTCGTAAGAAATACAATACTGCTTCCATAAAATAAATGACTGTTATTTGTATAGTAATTTTTGAGAAAATTCAGCGAGAATGTGTTCAACGATTTTGAAACAAACTTAAATAAAACGTCTCATATATATGTGAATGTATGTGTGTGCGTATGTGTGTATAAGTGTATATGTGTGTATGGGTGTGTTAGTATGTGTATAGTATGTATGTGTGCTTAAGTATGGGTGTACGTATGTATGCATGGGTACATGTGTGTGTGTATGAATATGTAGATATTTTAAACCACACTGGGAAGTACTAGAACCAACCTTGTTTAAATGTGGTTATGGTAACCCAAATGTAGTATCATTTCTATCCTTCAACAAATGGATCGACCGGTCTATTATTGTTATTTTCATTATTATTCTTATTTTCATTTTTGAATTATTACTATAATAATACATTTTAGGACACATAGACACGCACACACGAAATCATATACATAGACGAAAGCATACACGCGCGCGCGCTCACGAATATTAAAATTTAAGGTTATGCACGCTCTCATCTCTCATCTATCATCTCTCATCTCTCATCTCTCATACTTAAAACGAAAGAAAGACTGATTGCAGAATTTGAAATCAATTCTTTTTTTTATCTCTTCTTATACTTCTCGTATTCCTTTTTCTTCATGTGTTATGTAACTATAAATGGCAACGCACAAGGAAAGTAACGTGAAGATAAGACATGCTACAGCAAGTCAATAAATACATCACAAATAGCTGTGATAGTTGCAGCTGGAGCATGGGCGTTTAGGGCAGGAGAGATTGGGCTGGCGACTCTAGGAAAAAAGGTTGCCCGAATGCGTGCCAAGATCAATCACCGTATGGACACTAGGCCGACAAAAGCTAGTGCTCAAAACACCTTATTGTAGTTCAAAAATATATATTATGATTATTTAGTTTAGATGCACTTTGCTTTTTGTTTATATTCATGTTATTAAATTATATTGTTTTGTTTTATGGTCAGGGTAGTGTTTACTGTGTTATTTCTATGTTGAAGTGTTGTGGTGTAGATACATGCTTCAACTCTTTAGATAAGTAAACTAATTAGGTAAACCTTTACCAAATAGCTATAAGATTTACGAAATGAAATACAAACTTGATAACCATTTATTATTGCACTTACATTGTATCTTATTTCTCAACGTAGCTTTCACTAATATTGATAAACATATATGATCGCTTTGTCAGTGCAGCAAGACTTGCAGCACCGAAGTCAATTCGTCTGTCAGTTTATCTGGGTACCCACCGTAAACACAATTTCCGAAAGCTCAATTGATCAAGTATTATGCTGCAGGCTAAACCCCCCGAACACGCCTACACCTTGCAATTTGAATAGGACAACGATGTTGAGCTTTCATCAACAATTTGTTAGCGACCCTATAAATAAGCATTTCCTAATGAGTATCCATTACAGAAAGTCCTTCTGCCCCCTGCCCCTAAAATAACCAAAATCTCGATTTTATTTGAGTGGCCACTCTGTGAACACGGACGACATTTTATATCTGAACTGCACGCTTATACTCGAGTCCTATTGTCTACTACCGGAAGTAATCATAAAACAGGATGTTGTTGCCACGTAATGACACCTTTATAAACTACCAACTACAGTTTTCAGCTATTCCATATTAGTGTGTACACAATTTGTATGCGAACGACTTCACGTCAGTTAGCAGTTCAGGAAACCCCTACAGCGAATCAATTAACGTTCAACTCTGTTTAAAATAAACTATAAATGTGTCAAACTTTCTTTAATCTATACATCAATCTGGGTGGTGAGGGAAGAGAAGTGACAGAGTGGAGTTTCTCTCTCTTCCTCTCTCTCTCTCTCCCTCTCTTTCTCCCTCTCTCTTTCACACACACACACACACACACACACACACACACACACACACACACACACAAATATTCCTAATATAAAGCGTGTCCTTAACTTTTGGAGCAGACAAATGCAGCAGTCGTAACATTATTTGTGTTTTGCGGAGATAGATGGCTGGCCTAACCCTTATTTTGACCTCGCTTAATGATTAATCGTATTGATGCCAAGAGAAAGTCAGTTACATTCGCCGACCAGACACGCGCAGGAAAATATATATATATATATATATATATATATATATATATATATATATATATATATATATATATATATATATATATATATATATATAAAACAATGCCAGCTAAGACCTTAATCAGCCCAACAATAACAGACGAACTCAATTGTAATAACATGTCTGGTCTGTGATGTTATTGGAGAATGATAAAACATAGACAATTGCGTGTATGTGTTGTGAGTCAATAAGATGTCAGTACGGGTGGATTTCTCCACAAGCAGACCTAGCAGACTTAACAAAACACTTCTCGTGATGTGCTGGATCCCACGAGGAAATGAAGCAAGTATATGAGCATATGGGAGAAGGAAGGTTATCTGAAAGATCTCTGATTTATGAGACTTGCACATAGGCACAGATGGAGAAATACGGATAGAGACAAGATGAATTAAAAAATAGAATCTATGGTCGATACATACACGACATTCTGTAAAACATATTGGGAAAAATATCATAGCTGAACCCTAGCCAGATTTCGAATCCAGTCGCGGCGCATTTCTTTCTACCGATCCGTAAATGAAAAAAAAACTGTTCAAGAATGGAAGGTAGAGAGGAAAAAACGACTGACTACTCTAGCCTTTCCAAAAACTGAGACTATGTAGTATACAACACTACATCCAGGCCGCAGGGTATGTTATGAAACTACTTTTATTTCATTTTTACTCAAGCCAATCAGTAGCACTACATTGTGAATGTATATCAAAGTAGTTCTGAAGAGGTAACATAACCGGGGCTGTAATAGGCATTTCAAAGAGTGGCAAATTTCTGGAATGGGCTATTCGTTGTAATAACAGAGTATATACGAGAGACGTTCAAATCAAAACAGGGACTTTTTTTTGGAAAGGCCTTTTTTTCAAGTAGTCAAAATGTCATTTATTTTTCGATATAAACTTCTGCAACGTTTATACACTGATCCCCGCGCTTAAGTAATGCTTGAAAAGCTTTAGCGTAAAAAGATTTGTCAGTATGTCTGAAGCAATCCAGGATAGCCTATTTCTCTTCGTCATCAGGGCTAAAATACTAACCTCCCAGGAATTCTTCTAGGGATCTAAACAGGTGGAAATTGCTTGCAGCGAGGTCTGGGCTGTAATGTATGTGGATGTGGCAATACCTCCCAGCCGAGGTGATGCAGATGGCAGATAGTGCGGTGAGCCGAATGAGGTCGAGTGTTATCTTACAGGAACAGGATGACTTTTGTGATCAAACTTAGACCGCTTTTTTCTGCAGACTGTTATGCACATCACTCAAAATGCGCATGTACTGATCACTGTTGATAGTGGCACCACGGGGTAGACAATTAACATCCAGGATAAGGCGGTCTACAACCAAGATATTCACAGGAATGACTGGGGTGGTTGATAGCTGCCACAGGCGGGATTATCACTCATGGATGTGCGGCCTTCTCTAAAAGTTTAATACCATTTAAATGTGTTGCTGCTGCTAAGTGTCTCATTATCGTATTGTGATTGTAGTTCTCTGTAAATCTCCGGAGCTGTCATGCCTTCTTTCACAAGAAACTTCATCACAACACTTTGTTCTATGCAATCACTTACAATGTTGTCCGCCATTATTACGTTATCTGTCACGTTACTGGTCCACGGTAAGTGGACCACCTAGCAGTAATAGGACACAAATGTCCCTATCTAATGTCCCTGTAACCGAATCAGGTAGAACTAGAACATGTATATCAAAACTGGACCTGAAATTCGGAAGAAAATAACAAGTTAATTGTACTACCACACATTTGGCAATTGGTAAGCCAGGAAACACGTGAGGAGATTTCATCGTGTGACTAACAACCTCATCATGTAAAAGAAAAAAAATTGCAACAGAAATAACAACTAAAAGAGATCGTGATGTACTTTCGAACATGTTCTCTAGTGGTGATTAACTGCAGTTGTGACATCTTGTTATTTGATGAAACATAAATATGAAGATATATCTTTTAACAACAAGAGATCAAGAAGAGATATCCTTCAGGACAAAGGAACAAGATGAGATAACCTTAAGGACAAAGGAACAAGATGAGATAACCTTAAGGACAAAGGAACATGATGAGATAACCTTAAAGACAAAGGAACAAGATGAGATATCCTTCAGGAAAGAGGAACAAAATGAGATAACATTAAGGACAAAGGAACAAGATGAGATAACCTTAAGGACAAAGGAACAAGATGAGATATCTTAAAGGACAAAGGGACAAGATGAGATATCCTTAAAGATAACGAAACAACAACCGATATCCTTAAGAACAAAGAAACAATAATCGATATTCTTAAGGACTTAAAAACAAGGTGAGATATCATTAAGGATAAAAGAACAATTAGAGATACACGCGTTAATATATCAATAAGGAAATGAAGCACGCATGGGCGCGTATCGCGATCAATGCAAGTGAGCCTGACGCTGACATCCAAAGTTTTTAGTTAACAAAATGTACATCGACTAACTTTTGTACCTTGTTGTAAAATGTATGTGAAAAAAATTTAGTGCTGTTCATTAAAAAGATATAACTAAAAGTAACGGCTCTATGTTGGAGATTCATTTTCATTCAGTATAGCTGTGTTATTTTTAGATTCAATCTAGTGGAATTCGAACGGTGTAGAAAGTTAATGCAGTTTAAAATTGTTTACCGCGTTGGCATGACGTGTTAGGGACTTCATTATACAAAAGGCATATTCTCATTTACATCTGGATAGACTTGTGCGTTCTCGACATAGGACAAACTTAAATTTCTTCACAGTTAAAGACAAGTACTATGACATATATCAGTTAATCATGGACAATCAGCAAGCAAGCGCATAGATCTTTGGAAGCAACTGAGATGTGGTTTTACAGAAAAATGCTGCTGATCCCATAGACTGCAAGGGAGACTAATGATACAAGTACTCGAAGAGGCACAAACACAAAGACAATTCATTGCAAATGTCAAAACAAGACAGTCACCATTTTTCGAGTATGTTATGAGAAGAGTCCGCTTGGAGCATGTTGTGACAACGAGAAAGATAGTAGGAAAGAGAGACAGAGGAAGGCGGAGAGAGAAGATGTTGAACAGTATTTGAGAATCCACGGGCGACAATCAACAACAGAGTTGGTAAACGACACACGTGATAGAAGTGGGTGGGGGTTTATGCTCGCCAACGCCAACCGGCAGGGCACCTGATGATTACTATAACCTCTCTACCATACAGAAGCTCATAAGTTTTTCTGAGTTGTTTACCTTTTGTCACTGCCCTCGTGGTATTCTCTTAAGAATCGACGTCACTACACACAGGATATATCTATAGACGCGCAATTTCTCTCAGAAAATGTCGAATAATGTGCAAACTGATGGTTCAGTGCGCTTATTTTTTAAAACATAATCCTACTGTCCCTAACCTGTCCAGTCGTATTCTCTCATTGTGTCATCCGCGAGATTCCTCTCTTGGTTATCGTTCCCTTGATTCCTGACGTGTTATTGTACAGCTGATGCCCTTTGTCAGCGGTAACTTACATACATGCTTTGACCGGTGCCAGTTCATATCCGGAAGTCAAAGACAGAAGCATTTATGTGAAACTATTCATTATAATCTATTGTCTCTTGTGCTTTGTTACAGCCAGTCGCATTTCTTCGTTTTTGGATGTTTTCCAATCTTACACACTTCGCTTACTGTCATAAATCGAAAAAGGAGAGTTTCTTCTTCTGCAAACAAGCAATCACCAAATTGAAAAGAAATGTATTTTAGTTAGGGTTAGTTTGCCACTCTATGGCAAAACACAGACTATGGTAAGCGGAACTTCGTATTTTATTTTTTCTAAATTTCTTTGAAAATTTCAGTAAAACTACGGACTGCAGAATTTTACATGTATAATTAAAATTTTGGTGGGTAAATTTTATTTGTTTTTGTTGTTTCTCTGCTTTATCATAGATACGTAAGATAATCTTTTTTTAAATATCCTGTTTGAGTATATGTAAGTTTTTATTAGACTAACTGGTCTACAAACAGAGCTTTTCAAACTGTGCATCGCGGCACCCGGCTAAGGTAGTCGCGGCCCTCGGCTAAGGGCGTCGCGGATCTCAGCTAAGGTAGTCGTGACCCTCGGCTAAGGGCATCGTGGCCCTCGGCTAAGGTAGTCGCGGCCCTTGGCTAAGGGCGTCGCGGCCCTCGGCTAAGGTAGTCGCGGCCCTCGGCTAAGGGCGTCCAGGCCTTCGACTAAAGGCGTCGCGGTGGCTTAGGAAAAGTGTTGAGCTCGATATTATGAGCCAAGGGCCGTCAATACATATAGTTTTATGTAGAAGGACATGTACCAATAAATGTCATTAGGTGCTAGAAGTTATTGACAAATGCACCACTAAACTCTAGAGCAGGTTTATGTTACAAACAGCTTATCACTAACTCTGATGTCATCATTTGTGATGCTGGTGTTAAGAGATGAGATGACCCAACCAGCAATCGTCCAAGCCGACTCTGTTTATGAGATGTGTGCTAGTGACCTCTAGCAGGCTGGCTTGTTATCACTTTTGTTCTGGTAGATGGCAGTCGAGTCATACCACGTGTCATAATAATTAATTATCAATCTGTTTTTGCTGTTTTGTAGTTTGGTCGTAGTTTAGTCCGATACAGTTTGTTTTAAATTGTGTTGTGTAATGTCTCTGTATTTCAGACAGTGCGGATAACTTTTTAACTAAATGTGCAAACATAGATATTTCTGAGGCGTCGTGCAGTTGTTAAGACTGACGGAGATTAAACATCGGAAGTATGAACACAATAACCTGCGCGAATTGACGTGCACTACGGGTTTACATGCACTACGGGTTTACGTGCACTACGGGTTTACGTGCACTACGGGTTTACGTGCACTACGGGTTTACGTGCACTGCTGCGGGAAATGAAGAACGCCCACAATGGGTCATTTGTTTTAAAGTTCTGGTCAGTGAAAGTTTGTTTCCCAATAAAAGGAGACGACATTTGGAATTGGTTCATGGCAATTTGGTGAACCGACCACTTGAGTACTTTTCTCGCAAGTTAAAAAAAAATGACAACAAAAAAGCAACGTTCACTAAACAAACTACGATTCTTTCAAAGGCTCTTCTTTCATCTTGCAAAGTTGCTTACCATGTAGCAAAGGGTAAGAAACCCCACATCATTGCGGAAGACCTTATCTTACCTGCTGCTGTGGACATGATGTCTGCTATGGTAGGTGAGTCTGCTGCCAAGCAATTTCTGAGTGTGTCTTTGTCATATTACACTATTAGGCGTCGAATAATTGAGATTACTAAAATTAATAATGACCAGTTGATTGAAAAACTCACATGTAATTTTGCTATTTAGCTAGATGAAGCTTCAGATATGCACAATGGGGCGTATCTAATCTGTCATGTGCGATTTATATATGACAATAAGTTCTTTCAGGATATTATTTTCTGCAAATGCATCAAATCTGGAACAAAGTCAGTAGATCTTTATGAAATACTAGATTCTTTTATGGAAGAAAACAACATTAACTGGGAGAACCTTGATTCGGAAGAACGCTCTTTTCTGTGTCTGGACTCATTGCACCATTCGCAGAGAAGCACTGGCATCCAAAAACATCAGCCCTGCGCTTAATGAAATCCTCCAATCGCTAATCAAAGTAGCCAATGTCATGAAAAAGTGACAAATAAAGTACAGGTATTTCGAGCAAATGTACATTTACCTGGGAGCTGAACACACATGAGAGCTGAACCCACTTGGGAGCTGAACACACCTGGGAACTGAACACACCTGGGAGCTGAACACACTTGGGAGCTGAACACACCTGGGAGCTGAACACACTGGGGAGCTGAACACACTTGGGAGCTGAACACACTTCTGAGCAACTCTCGCTGGCTATCTCGCGGAAATGTCATCAAAAGGGTATAGTAACTCAGGAATGAGCTTCATTTTTATCTTGTCGAAGAAAACATTCCAGTTCTGAAAAGTTCGGGGACATGGATTTTTGTTTTGAAGCTAGTATATTTTGTTGATGTCTTCGAAAAACGAAATACTTTAAATTTTTCCCTTCAAGGTACTGAGACCCATATTCTGCAGCTGGTAGATAGATTTTCGGTCTACAAAAAGAAATTGTTATTGTAGAAGGAAAAGTTAGAAAAGAAAGACGTAAATTACTGCTTTCCTTTTCTGCACACCTGTTTAGAAGCCAATAACTTGGAGCTGAGTGAAAAACTGACCACCTAACACAGCTCAGTGTTTACTTTGGCAAGTACTTTTCAGAAGAGATTTACCAACACACCTCGATAAAAAATCCCTTCGATACAGAACTCCTATCTGCACTCACTACTAGATAGCTAGTGCAGCATATAGATATTTCATCGGAATCAATACAGTCTTATTTTTGTGTGCCCAAAACTTAACTTATTTACCCCCCCCCCCCCCCCCCCCCCCCCCCACAATTGGTATCAGAAGTAAAATAAGCACATTCAGAAGTCATTCATATTTTTTGTTGGTACAATTACTTATATATAGTATAGAGGTGAGCCACGGTGATTTATGCACAGGTCAATGGAGCCGCAACTGCATATTTACACGTCAAATGAATGTTGACATGACAGTGAATATAGACAAGTCAAATGTATGTGGACATGACAGTGAATATAGACACGTCAAATGAATGTAGCACGGAAATGAATATAGACACATTAGATTAATGTAAACAGGACAAATGAATTTAGACACGCCAGATAAATATAGACAGGTCATCTGAATGTATACGACAACAACTATTCTTTAGCAATAAAAACCAGGTCCAATGAAATAAGAACCTCACAATTGTCGATCAAAAGACAATGCTACATAAATTCTTGAAAAATAAATAAACAAATAAGATACATAAAGAACACGTTATTTTGTAGATCTAAGCAACACACTTTCTACGCTCATATGCCATCGTTGTCCATCTTATACCGACAATAGAACAACAAAGAGTCATTACGTTTATTGAGTTTTTGCTTTAATTTTATGAAAGCCCTTTCTGTTTTTCACCACGATGTAACGAAGAAAACTCTTGCGAAAGTAGAGAACAGAGACGTAATGGTATAAGAATGCCGGATCACGACAACATAGGAAATGATTATTTGCGCGCGTGCTTGTGGAGACATTGACGAAAGATGGCGGCATCGTTGCGTGAACTATTTCTGCAGTTTCTGTTTACCCTTTTTCAACTTCGTTCGATTTCTTATATTTTTCTTCTTCGTTTCTTTCTCTTTTCCTTTCTTTCCGTTTTTCTTTCTTTTTTCTTTTCTCTTTCGATCCTTAGCGGGAAAATGACATAGCAGTCGGCAGTGGCCATCACTCGTGATTGTGTTTTTTAAGGAAGCAACACACTTCCTACACTTCACTGTCTGCGCTCATCTTTTATACTTGGCCTCAACAATGGCTAATGATTTCCATTCCGGCTTCCAAAGTTCTCCGCCATGTTTTCTTAGACCGACATCCATTTCATCTTTCGAGCTCAATAACATAACAATTCTGGTAATAATGTTGGCGTCTCTTGTGAGAACACATCCGATCCAATGTCAACGTCCACCAGCTATGATGGAGATGATGTCGGGGCTCTCTTATGAGGGCACTCCAGATCCAATGTCAAAGTCGACCAAGCTATGATGGCGGGGGTCTCTTTATGAGGGCACTCAGATCCAATGTCAAAGTCGACCAAGCTATTATATTCGAGCTCTCTTATGACGACTCTCCAGATCCAATGTCAAAGTCGACCAAGCTATTATGTTCGAGCTCTCTTATGACGACTCTCCAGATCCAATGTCAAAGTCGACGAAGCTATTATGTTCGAGCTCTCTTATGACGACTCTCCAGATCCAATGTCAACGTCGACACGCAAATGGTGTTGATCATTTGAATTCCTTGTTATGTATTCATGTAATTTAAATATATTTTCACTGCCATTTATGTTTTTTACTGCTTTGCAAATTGTTTGTATTATTTTGGAACATTCCTTTTTTTTTAAATGAGAAAAGTGTCGCTGCTATAATCTAACATTACACTGTGCTTTCAACTTCAGTGAAATGTAACAGGTACTAATAGTGACACAAAACATCTAATAATCTCCCAAAGCGAAAAGGATTTCCACGCGTTTCGTATAAAATCTATTTCAGAGACACGTTTCATATAAAATCTATTTCAGAGACATTAAAAGAAAGTTAGCACATGGCCAGTAACAGGGTCATATACTGGGATATGGATGAACGGACGGTCATTGAGAGATGAGAAATGTGCATGTCAAGCTAATTGAAGTCATAAAGGACATTACAGAAACGGATGACAGCAACAAAATTAGCAATCTAGGACAGCGATTTGTACATTTAGGAGAGAGGTCTTGAGAAATAAAGATAGTAGACATGTATTGGGTTAGTAGGTTAGTTGCTTAACGGTCCTGAACGATAACGGGGAGAGATCATCATAAGACGCTTGAAATAGACCAACAAAGGACAAGAGAACTGCCGGTCAACTCGCATTCCTATGTATGTTTGTATGTATGTATGTATGTTTGTATGTATGTATGTTTGTATGTTTGTATGTATGTATGTATGTATGTATGTATGTATGTTTGTATGTATGTATGTTTGTATGTTTGTATGTTTGTATGTATGTATGTATTTATGTATGTATGTATGTATGTATGTATGTATGTATGTATGTATGTATGTATGTTTGTATGTATGTATGTATGTATGTATGTTTTTAATAGTTACCACAATTATAACAATATTACCCCTCGCTATATGGTACTCTTTAAAGACAAGTTGCAACTAAAAAATACACTTTCAAACTATGCTTCATGAAAGAATTAAAGTATGGAGCCTTCTTAAATATAGACAAATATTATTCGGCTAAATGTGAGGACCCGGTCTGGACAGAGGAAGAGGGCTATTTAAAGATGGGTGGACTGTCGTTCTTTCTTCCGACTTTGATTAAGTGAAAAATGTTTGCTTTCTGAGAAATAGAGGTTTCCATCATCTTCGCAAAACGGCCATATTCAGGGCTACCCCAATCAGCTAGAAAATGGATCTTAGAACTGAATTAGAACCATTTATTGTTTGCTCCAGCATCTATCCTTAAAACTGAGCCAATCCACCTGAAGTATGTACTTTTTATGTTCTGTATATAATGTGCTTTTACATTTTCCCAAATTTTTTCAACGAAGAGTTCAGTTATTACTTACAGACATTTTTAAAAAATAATTCTGTAAATTATTTTTTCAAGGGACAAAATAATGCCTTTGCAAACACATATTAAACGAACTAGCCACTTTAAGAAAATGCCACTACGTGACACAATGTAAATTATTAAGTCATTGGAACATTGAAAAAATAAGTTCACGTACAAAAAATCACGCATATCGGTGTAAGTGTTTTTTAGATATTAGGAGGCAAATTGACGGCAATCATTGCGAAACGGACAATAGTTGAGACATGAAGGTTTTGTCATTTAGACGTCGGTCTTTCAAGGAGGTTTTCCCGTCAGTCCAAAGGCCTATCTAAAGTATATTGTCAGTATATTGTGCCTGTCGGGACTAGCGTCTCAATTCCCCAAGGAAATGTGTAATATTTTAATAATTCGCCGTGTGATCAATCAGTGTATTATGCCCCCCCCCCCCCCCTCCCCTTGCCAAGAAACGTCATCATTTATTCACCTTTTTGTTCTAACGAGAATAATTGGTCACCACTGCAGCTGACGTCTTTTAATTGAAGCATGTTTCCAAACATTTCAAAGCATTGGAGGAAATGCCACGACTACGCCAGCTTAAAAATCATAGAATTTATAGCTCATTAAAAATGTTCTATTGATTACAGTTTTTACTTCTTCTTCTTCAATTACTATGATTCTACTTTGTCAGAATTACTCTCTTTTACTTTGTTTAATACCTTCTAGACTGGTATGTTTAAAATCATATCTTCTATCACAGATTAGCATGTTTAAAATCATATCTTTTATCACAGATTAGTATGTTAAAAATCATATCTTCTATCAAAGATTAGTATGTTTAAAATCATATCTTCTATCACTGATTAGATTGTTTAATCTCATATCTTCAATCACAGATTGGATTGTTTAAAATCATATCTTCTATCACAGATTGGATTGTTTAAAATCATATCTTCTATCACTGATTTGATTGTTTAATCTCATATCTTCTATCACAGATTGGTTTGTTTAATCTTATATCTTCTATCACAGATTGGCAAGTCTAATTTCATGCCTTCTATCACAGATTGGCAAGTCTAATGTCATGCCTTCTATCACAGATTGGCAAGTCTAATGTCATGCCTTCTATCACAGATTGCCAAGTCTAATGTCATGCCTTCTATCACAGATTGGCAAGTCTAATGTCATGCCTTCTATCACAGATTGGCAAGTCTAATGTCATGCCTTCTATCACAGATTGCCAAGTCTAATGTCATGCCTTCTATCACAGATTGGCAAGTCTAATGTCATGCCTTCTATCACATATTGGCAAGTCTAATGTCATGCCTTCTATCACAGATTGGCAAGTCTAATGTCATGCCTTCTATCACAGATTGACAAGTCTAATGTCATGCCTTCTATCACAGATTGCCAAGTCTAATGGTATGCCTTCTATTACAGATTGGTGAGTTTAATGTCCTGCCTTCTATCACATATTGGTGAGTCTAGTGTCATGCCTTCTATCACAACATAAAGTGAAGAAAGAACCTCGGCTCGTGTCTGTGCTTGCCCTTTGTGAATTGATTTGATTATTTTTACTTGTGTGCTTAAACACCTCACTGATGCTCATCGTCTGTGTGGGAGTGGCTTTTCTAATCAGGAAGCCACTTTGTTGATATTTTCTTCATTTCTATTGATTTCTTTCTATGGTTTTTTTTTGTGTGTGGACCAGAGTAGAATGCATAAAGAGTGTTAGTCAGTGTATATTCTTGATCAAGAGTTTAAAGCACTTCACATGTTGTCTTCTTGTATCTTAAACAAGCGTAGTTCTGACTTCTATCACTTATTGATCTCTTTTATTTCATACCTTCTTCAATCACCTAGCATATTCATTGCCGGACTTTAAGCCCTTTCTGATAATCTTAATAGTCAAGCACTCGTTTTTTCACAACAAAGATATGGCTTTACCAGAACGCCACAGTTAACGCATCTGTAGATGGGTACAAATCTTACTGTTAGGAAAGGAAAGGCAGCAAGAAATGAAATGGCCACTGCATCTGATAAACTGTTTATTGTATCTACAAATCTGCGCTTGTAAACATTTCTGCAAATCCATGTCTGCTAGTATTTCTACACATCGATGAATGTTCATATTTGCACAAATTTGTGTTTGTGAATACTTTGACAAACTTGTGTTTGTGAATACTTTGACAAATTTGTGTTTGTTAATACTTTTGACACATGTGTGTTTGTGAATACTTTGACAAATCTTTGTTTGTTAAAACATTCAAAGATCTATGTCTGTTAATAAATCCATCAATCTGGTACAAAGTATTTTCTGGGATCAGCTTCACTGTTGTAAAAAAAAAATGTTGTTTGTTTACTAAGAAGGGGTCTCACGTTAGGAGATTATCTTGAAAACACATTTTCCAGACAACAGAACTGCAGAAACTAATTATAACTCACCTCAACCCCACTCTCCTCCCCCCGCCCCAGTCACACAGGTGAAAGTAACATCTTACGCATAAAAGCCTAGCAAAACAACCATGAAAACCTGAATTAGGTTCTTGTAACCCGACAAGATGGTTGACAGACTCCATGGGTCAGCAGATCCCAGTTTGAGAGTCATTGCAGTAAACGTTATCTTGTTAAGCATACATTCAGAGCGAAATTATGTATGCTCTTCGAGTTGTGTAAGTTTCATGTTTTGTGATGACAATGGTTTCTGATTCTCAGAATCGACGTAACTGCACTTCAGGCATACGCATAGGTGCTCAATTACTCTCCGCAAATGGTGCAAGATATGGATGCTGATGGTCCTCGTAGTTCGCTGGTTGTACACTCTTCTGCTCCGTCCTCTCATGCGTCCCATTACGCTCGAACCTCGTTTGATGTCAAGACTTTACAGTCTGTGCATTGCTGATACATCTATTTCGATGTTCGCATCCAACAGACAGTCGTTGATTGATTTCAAAATTGATAACAAATGTATTTCAAGATAAGAATGGATGACCCACTGATCACGCGATAAACATATTTAACTTCAGATTAGAAATTTACTCATACATGCAGTACGTATAAGAGAACTGGGCACACCAACATATTTGACTGTTCATATTTAAACGTGGTGTTAACAAAAAATTCTTATTTGTTTTTCTTTTATTCCAATACACACTGTCCAAAAATTAATGTTTAAATCAATTCGTGAAATCCTATTTTCTTGGATAAACCTTGGCATGTTGACAAACTACAGAATGTACCAGAATAAATTGAGATTGTATAATTGAGGCTGACATGTGAACTAATTCAGGTTACAAGCAGAGCTAGACAAGAAACATATTTCGTTTCCCGTCGTCTCATTTACCAAAGGGAAGATAACACGACGAACGTTAAGTGAAGATTAATGAATATTAAGCTTTCTCGACTGCGTTTGGATAGGACTGTGTTTTAATGCAGAAGCGGGTATTAATGTCATCTGCATGTGGCAACATCGCACGTTATCTCTGCATGTTTCTTGTTGATAAATTGTCAAGTTAATGAAGGTAAATAAACTTGACAGTCAATTTATAAACACAAACAGCAAATGTTGTAGGGCGATGCGAGTCTCCCCAGTAAGGTCACCACTTTGTGGATTGCATTGTCGATCCCCACCCTGTTGGCCAGACTGCTGTGACATAGTCTGATTTTAGCTGCGCAAGTGAGAACGTGATGGGGAGGCCTTGATCAGTATGTTTCACCTGACCTTGATTACTCGTCAATCTCAAACTTTTGAAGGCATGGCTGTCACAATTATTCTTAAGAGACAATGCCGCAGCAGTGAAGTATCAAATAAGTTCTCAGACAGTATTCAGGAGGCATCAAAAACATACACATAAATACACCAATCGCTGGTCCATATCGTGTTTGATAATATAATTTCCATGTTAATGTTTAAACGGCATTGCTAACCACTGATGTGTTTGAATTGTTAATTGTTTTGCAAAAAAAGCTATTTTTGTTACTAATGTTTGAAGATGTATCCGTATGTTTAACGAACACATTATAAAGCTTCTTTTGATCTTATTCTATCAATTATAAGAAAACATAAAGAGATGGACAGGGACAAGTTTAGCAAGACAAAAGATAGAAGACAATAAAGTTTATTTGGAGAAGATCTTCGTTGTGGAGATGATGTCTAAACTGAACTGAATAAGAAAACAGAGATGAAAAGAGCTTATGAACCCAACATTCCTCTAGGAACAATGAGATTATGCCCAGTTGAAACTTGATGCATTGATTAAAAAAATTGACAGACCCATTTAAAACGGGTCTAAAAATAAGTCACCAGGTATGGAAACAACTGGAGCAATTAAAGTTTGCGTGGGAACATGATGAAAGTTACTAGAAATAACCTTTGCTCGAGCATGAAAAGAGAGACAATTATAAGACTATTTGCACCACCTCACGGAATGCACAGTCTAACATAGCGAGACAAGCTCTTACATGGAATCCTCAGAGGAAAAAAGAGACAGAGGTAGGCCCAAAAATACGTAGAGAAGAGAGTGTGAGAAGAGGATGTGTACTTTCACCATTCTTGTACAATATTTAAATGGACAAAAGACCAACCAAAAACAACCAAATTGCAACCCCAGACAAGAATTCAACAAAAGAAGCGAAACAATTAACTCAATATATGAACAAAGTCTTGAGGGTGAGCAAAACCAAAGACGAAGATATATTGAAAATTAATATAAAAGCGCTTGCACAACATGAGAAAAATATAAATAGAAGTTCAGCATATCAAAGACATCAACTTTGAAGATCAGCACATCAAAGACGGAAACTATGAAGATCAGCACATCAAAGACAAGAACTATGAAGATCAGCACTTCAAACACGGAAACTTGAAGATTAGCCCATCAAAGACAACAACTATGAAGATTAGCACATCAAAGACGGAAACTATGAAGATCAGCACATCAAAGACAGTAACTATGAAGATCAATACATCAAAGACAATGACTATGAAGATTAGCACATCAAACACAAAAACTACGAAGATCAACACATCAAAGATGGAAATTATGAAGATAAGCAGAACACCAGGTCCACTTGACACACACGTAAATAATGTCAAACATTCCCAGGAGTTGAAGTGCTTGGGGAACATTTTATTTGACTTGGCTTGGCTTGCCTTCGTTTATTCTCAATCTCCCACTACCAAACACTGAAAGGGCTTAAGGAGCAGAATATTGTCCAGAGAACGGAATGCGTTGTGTCGTATTTTACAGCTTGACTGCGATATTTGCACCTTTCGGTCCAACACATCCGACTTCAGCTAGCAATTTTTTAATAGCGGGTTAGCATTCCCTCTTCGATCCCTTCTCCTTAGCCAGTTTCCCCTGCTGCAGCCTGTTATCCAGGATCACCGCGTGGAGGTGTAGAAGGGTCTTGACAGCTCTGGTTCGCTAGCCCTGACGCTAGCAGTCAGCTATGGGTCGCTGACCGCTGCAGCTCATGCGCTGCTCAGTATCTTGATCCATAACATTTTATATGAAAGGTGGACTAACTTATAAAGAAACGGAAACCAAATGTAAGGTAGCAAATGTCCTGCCTAATCAACTGTCAATCTTACTTAAACATCAGAACATTAGCTGGGGCAGAAAAACAACAGCATATAAGCATTTTATATATATATATTTATATATATATATATATATATATATATATATATATATATATATATATATATATAAATGCAGACACACACACACACACCCGCACACACATACACACACATATATATATACAAATAAACACATTGAACAAACAGACAAACAGACTTTGATGGTAATTTCCAAACAGCATGTGCATTTTTTTTTTTAAATTTTGTGTTCGCCTTAATTCTCTAATCCCCAAGGCGGTGTGCGTTGCACTGTGGTTTTTATTTTGCGCCTATAAGCCCAGTGCATCCGACTGCAGCATGTATTTTATGTAAGGGTCTGCTTTATCCTGAATTTTCTAAGGGCTTGCTTCCCATGGGTAACGGCCGGTATCGAACCCAGCATCTTCAGGTTGTGAGCCGTGCCACTTAACCACTAGCCCACGCCGTCTCCTCGCATTGGTATATGAATTAAATCATCAATTGGGAAATACTCGAACAAGTACAAAAGTTTACATATTTAGGGTAAAGCATAACAGAAGATGCCCGGAATGAGACAGAAATTAAGACAACATGTGCATTGGCAAAAGAGATAAAAACAGATATTACTAACCTCATAGAATATCAGGATTGAACTGGAAAAGAGAATAATCGTCATTCAAATATGGCCAGTTGCACTTTATGGACCGAGTAAGTTGGACAGAAAGAAGATCCATGACAATGTAGACGCAGAAAGAAAAGGATACAGAAATGAAAATTGAGTTGACTGCGCCACAATAGGAGACATGAGAGTCTTCTACAGAAGACACTAGAGGGCAACATTTAGGGGGAAAATAGAAGAGGTGACCAAGACTCACCTTTACATATCAGACATTCAGAGACAGTAACGTGCTAACTTATGCTGAAATGACGAGAGCTACAGAAGACAAGGTCGAATTGAGAGACATACTCAGACAACTTTACAACCAGTCTCAGGACACTTCCAAGTGGGGATGTGCTAGTGTAGGGAATGGGAACCGCAGGAAAGGCAAATCCTGTACCCAATAAAAACTAGCTGAAACCAGAAATATATATATATATTTATATATATAATTATCATTATGTAGCATGTCCATTGGAGAACATGGCCCACACCACAGTCTATAAGATATACATATGTGTGTGCGTGTGTGTGTGTGTGTTTGTGTGTGTGTGTGTCTGCGTGTGTGTGTGTGTGCGTGTGTGTGTGCGTGTGTGTGGAAGTATGTAGTAGCATGTTGTTTACAGAACGTCGTTTCATACAACCGTCAACCTATTTGGCTGTTATAAGTTTCTTGGCACTGGTGCAGTACTGGTAGTTAGCCATTACTTTCCGTACGTAGGGGAGCAATCACACTGATAAAAAAATATCACTTGTGCCAAACTAAGCACTTTTGGATTCGAACCCGGTGAGTTGGTAGGACGCCGGCGCGCACACAGGTACGCATACAGTCACATATGTACGCACGTATATATATACCCATTCACGCGCAGACATAAGAACTGGTTTGATGAAAATGATCTGGAAATCTAGGGCCTTCTCGGTGGAAAACATAAAGCGAACAGAGAACACAAACGGGATACACCATCCCCGTCACCAAAAGCGATCTTGAATGTTGCTCGTAAAAATGTCCAGACCAGGCTTAGAGAGATGCATGATTCCTGGCGCAGTAAAAGAGCTGACGAAATCGAGATGTTAGATTATAGCAAACGGTTTTACGAGGCGCTGAAATCTTTCTACGACCCGCAGCCCTTTGGCAACTCCCTAGTTCGCAATGCGGATGGGGGCCATACTTACAGATACGGCTCAGATCATGGACAGATGGGCGGACCATTTCTGCAAAATAATCTGGCTCTGGATGAACTCATTACTGAGAAGGAAGTCGACAGGGCAATCAGTGCACTATCTATAGGAAAAGACACAGGAACTGATGCAATACCAGCAGAGGTATACCAACAGAAAGATCACTGAACTCTTCTGTAACATATAGGCTGAAGAAGTAATTCTGCAGGATCTGAAGGACGCCTCAATATTTCCCATATAAGAGAAAAGACAGGAACGCGACAATCATCGCAGAATATCGCTACTCTCCGTAGCAGGCAAGATCCTAGCACGCTTGCTGCTCAACCGATTTAACAAGCACCTTGAACAAAGCCACCATCTCCCAGAAAGCCAATGTGGATTTCGACCCGGCAGAGGAACAGTGGACTCGTCAATTTCAAGAGAAGTGTCGGAAACAAAACCAGGCCCTATACACCACATTTATTGATTTTACAAAGGCATTTGATACAGTAAACAGAGGTGGGTTGTGGATGATTATGTCCAAGTTTGGCCGCCCCAACAAGTTCATAACTATCGTGAAGCAGCTACATGAAGGCATGTGTGCTCGTGTATTGGACAGTTGTTGTAGTTGCTTAGATGTTTGCATCACTAGTTGCTACTGGCGGAGGCGCGCCATTTTCCACCCCAGACCGAAGTCAATTGGGCGATATCAGGACGCATAAACCAGTGCTTGGATGCATGTGTACGTCTGTATGTACCTATGCTAGGTTTGTGCACCCTCAGAAGCTAGCCCAACACAAGTGCAATGGAAGGGCCTCACCATGATGGCGCGTGTGAAAGTTGTGCAAGAGTGTGACTGTAGGACAGAGTCAAATGGAACAGAGTGAGGTGAGAAGAGAGCAGGGGAAGAGTGGCCCCCAGGGTGCGCCCCATCATTGGACAGGGAGAAACCTCTAAGACTGTTCTAGTAACAAACGGAGTAAAACAAGGATGTGTGCTCGTCCCGACCCTGTTCGGATCATTGGAGCTTGGCATAGTCAGAAAGTACCGCACAGATGACAAGCTACTCAATCCCAGGAGAATGACGGCCAAAACCAAAGTGGCTGACGACATAATCAGAGAACGTGTCCGCTGACGACTACGCTCTGAACAGCAACCCAGAACTGAACATACAAGTGGGTATGGAGCGGTTCTCTGCTACATGCAAACATGTTGGTCTGATCATAAATGCAAAGAAAACAGAGGTCATGTACCAACCAGCACCAGGCCAACCGTACAAATAACCAGAGACTTCTGTCAGCGGGCAGACGTTGAATGTCGTAGATAAATTCACGTATCTGGGCAGCACTGTCGGAATCTGTCAGCCTCGATGGTCAGGTGGCACGCAGAATAGCAAGAACCAGTATAGTCTTTGGTAGAATGCGCTGGATGATGTGGGAACGTCGTGGTATCAGCGTCAAGACCAAACTCAAAGTCTACTCTGCCACTATCATTACAACACTACTTTACGCCTGCAAAAGCTGGACTGTATACTATGGACATACAAGGAGGTTAAACCACTTCCACACAGGTTGCCAGAGGCGAATATTCCACATTCGATGGCAAGATCGTGTGACTGACATGGAAGTTCTCTCGAGGGCTGACTTGCCCAGCATCGATACACTGCTATAAAAAGCACAACTAGGGTGGGCCAGACACCTCGTGCGTATGTCAGACTAACGGCTCCCAAAGAAAATACTTTACGGCAAGCTGAGATGGATGGCGCGAGAGAGGGTGCCCAAACAAACGTTTTAAAGACGATCTGAGGGTCTCACTGAAATATTGCCAGATAGTTGTCACCACTTGGGTATGTCTTGTGAAAATAGATCTGATTAGAGAATCGCAGTCAAAGCGAGTGAATCTAGCAGCGGAGACCACCGTGTTGTGAAAGCCCAGAGCAGACGCGAGTCTCGGAAATCATGAGCACAGGAAACACCATTATCTTCTACTGACCTCGCGTGCACGCTATGCAGCAGATGTTTTGACCTGTACAGCTACACGTGCATCCACACACATCAGGAAAATCTGTGACAAGGATGATGTCGGCATTCTTCATCGACAACGATGGACAGCTATTATTATGTATATATGGGGGTCGCTGTAGCTAAGAGGTTAAGGCAGTCGCCTCTCACAGTGATGAACGGAAACGATAGGTAATCGAGTCCGGCAAGTTTCAAACGATTTCTGGTCTCAAAATAGTCTTGCCACTGATCCAAGGTAACTCAGGACAAGAGAGTGAGATTGATGACCAGCGCATTGGCTCCGTCACTATAATCCTCATACAGCGCACATCACATTATTAAGACAAAACTGTCCGATGTTGTGGCCATCATCACTTGCGATGGGCAATAACTTTGTTTTTTTTACTTGTATGTATGTATGTGTGTGTGTGTGTATGTGTGTGTCAGAGAGAGAGTGTGTATGTATGTGTGTGTGTATGTGTGTGTGAAAGAAAGATTGTGTGTGTATGTGTGTGTGTATGTGTGTGTGTATGTGTGTGTGAAAGAGAGAGTGTGTGTGTATGTGTGTGTGTGTGAGAGAGAGAGAGTGTGTGTATGTGTGTATGTGAGAGAGAGAGAGAGTGTGTGTGTATGTGTGTGTGTGTATGTGTGAGAGAGAGAGTGTGTGTGTATGTGTATGTGTGTGTGTGAGAGAGAGATAATGTGTATGTATGTGTGTGTGTGTATGTGAGAGACAGAGTGTATGTGTGTGTGTGTGAGAGAGAGAGTGTGTGTGTGTGTGTGTGTGAGAGAGAGAGAGAGTGTGTGTGTGTGTGAGAGAGAGAGAGAGTGTGTGTGTGTATGTATGTATGTTTGTATGTATGTATGTGTGTGTATGTGTGTATGTATGTATGTATGTAGTTATGTATGTATGAATGTGTGTATGTGTGTATGTATGTGTGTGTGTATGTGTGTGTGTATGTGTGTGTATGTATGTATGTATGTTTGTATGTGTATATGTGTGTATGTATGTGTGTATGTATGTATGTGTGTAGTGTAAGGGAATCAAACTTAATCTTTTCAAGATACGTGTAAGGAAAACAACTACGTATGAAATGAAATGTCTACAAAAGCAACAAGAGAAAGATTAAGATATAATGCCTATAGAGCTATTGGGAAAACTTTCCCTTGTGCTGAAAACATTGACTACACGATAATGTAACGTGAGAAACTACCATTGCGCGTATATAACACAAGAAAGTATAGTTAGATTGCATGAAGATGTTAATGAGGCAGATGCATCAATGACATGTTGTTGTTGAATGCGCATAATGAGTATGTGTACTCTTTTGCGATCCATGATAACGACATTCAATGGCAGGCTGCAGTAGCTTTCCTCACACCCCGGACGTGCTGATGAAGGGAGGACTACGGTCCTCCAGGCGGTTGTGCTATGTTTGGTTTCATTTGCATGTCGCTCACCACTACGAGGATCACGTCGATCCATATCTTATCAGCTAGAGTGCCTTGAAAACAACATGTTTCCATGGAGCTCTTCATGGAAGAGATATTGCGGTCTTGGTCAGTATATAGTGCCTGACCCTGACACGACATCCTGGTCAGTATTTTGGAGAATACTACAACAGTAGGAGCTAGCAGCGACTTGGCCAAATAAGAATAACATCAGCCGTTTAGCATAACGTCGTTTAACAGCAAACGTCAGTCAGTAAGTAGTATTCTGTACCGTTACTAGCCGCGTGCCGTTCAGACATGGATACACACATACTCCACGCAGATCATCTTTTATTCATATCCGGCCATGAAAAACGGTACATTCAGATTAGAACGATCGACGACAGAACAGTTAAAGTTACAGAACAAAAATTGTTATTCTGTCTGTCTTATCTATTTCTTCGTGTCTTCAGTTCGCTCTATACAAACATTATAACTGGCCACCTTATAAGAAAATTGTATCAAATAACTTACTTGCGATTTTGATGACCTGTGACGATCTATTTTACATGATAAGATTGCTTGCCCCACGAACAACCCTCTTTAGTCCCCTGTTAAAGTTAGAATGTTACAGTGGTTCTGTAATGTCCTTCCCGAGTATTACTTTGGGTGCGTTTGGTAGTACGATTACGAAAATGGTTGTTGAAAACTATAATGAAAATTATGATAGACAGTAATGTAGGCTATAGTGCAAGTACTGACGCTTTCAGGCTCTGGATTGTTTGATCAACCACCTACTAACCCACTCCAGGGTTGACAGATGACAATGTGGTCCTCTCAGAGACGATGGACAAACAACAACAATGATATGAAGCTCTTGGCATTTGAAGAAATTTTATTGATATAGTTTCTGCGAATAGTAACATTTTTTTTTAAAGTGCATCCCACGGAGTAACAGGGCGAGAAGACCCGTGTAAGAGCAAATAAGACAAGTCAAAATAGCTAACATATTGTAAGAAATCACGGTTGAACGGGACGTGGTCTGGTCAACAACAGACACAATTACTCTTCCACAGAAGGGGGAACTGATGGACTGTGGATATTGGGATGGAGGTAAAAGAGAGACTCAAACGAAAGTAAAGAGAGAAGAAGAAAATTTAAAGATAGGTGAATATAAACAATAAGAAATACAAAACGCTTTAAACAAATAGATTGTAGATAAATGATCAGTGGCGTAACTATAGTGTATGACCGTCTGGGCAAGATTTAACTGGGCGTATATTAAATGGTGTTCCCAATTACCATAATCAGTACATGAAAAACTTGTCAGCACTACTTAAACACGTGAAAAGAAAGAGACACACATATATATATATATATATTTATAAACATATATACCCACACATACCCATTCACACAGCCACACACTCACAAGCAATCACACGCACACCCACCCACACACTTACAGATCCACACATCCATATATGTACACAAAAACCACAAACACACCCATAGACACCCACACATGCACCCACACACACAGACCCACATACAACCCCAGATACACCCATATTCGCCCCCACATGCACACAACTACACACACACAAACACACACATACACATGCATCCACACACACGCGCGAATGCTTGGAATCCTTGTATTCCAGCCAACAGATGCACGTCTACTAAACATTAAGGCTCTCTGTAACAGGTTCCTATCCGGAATTTTTCCAATTTGAACTGTCCCTAGCCACGCAACGAATTCCTCTGCTAGCAAACGTAAGCTTCGGCGACGGTCCACCCACATTTCTGCATCAATTTTGGCGATTGCATCTTCTGTCGCAACAATATGCGATTGACCTGGTCTCGGAAGGTCTTTCGTTAACTCGCGTTCTTCTTTAAACATCGTTGTCCAGTTATTCACTGTTGTTTTCGACACACTTTTGTCACCATACACTGCCTGCATTCTACAATGAATGTCAACTGATCGATATCATTCAGCTGTTAGAAAACCGAATCACCGCTTGCTGATCAACTCTGCATGGATTCCGTATCACACCAGCCATGTTTTCAACGGTCTGCTGAGGAAACTATGAGTCAGAGCATAATGAAATTATGCAAACTTTACGGTTGGTATGTGCTGTTTATACCTGAAGTGACATCATCATACGCATCGTACGAATGTTCACTTGATGTAGATAGATCCGGTTTCATTTGAACAGGCATTGCATATACACACAAACACAAATATATATATATATATATATATATATATATATATATATATATATATATATATATATATATATATATATATATATACGCAGGAAAGAGTCTCTTCCGATTCATACACTCAGCGGCACAAAGGTTGCTGGGGAGCCAGTGGCTTGACTTATCACTTACTTGGTACCTCCGCCACTGGCTATATTGTATATCTTGCAAATCACTTCCCTAGAATTACGAAGATAAACAATTATAAAGAGACTAAAACACATACGAAAACCATCTGGTACTCACCATCTAATAAATAACAATTCTCACAGAAAAACAATTTGTCCAAGATGTTTGAATATAGATTCCCATTACAGTATGATAGTCTATCTTAATCGGGCTTCGATCTTAGACTCGACGGTTGTTTCTGCCGCTGACCCACACGTCAGACGAAACAGGGTGGCAGGCGTGGTACAGACAGCGATCCGGCGAGATTTTTCCTGGAGGATACGAGTCAGACCTGATTCTGTCACTCGTAACACGGAATAGAACAGTGCCCTGGAATGAAATAATTAAACGCTCAGTTTAATCAATTGCTATTTAAATGTAAAACGCCAGAAGTTGATATTAACTGAACTTAACGTCTTTATACTGGTTTAGAAGACTCTGCAGAGTCTGTATACAACCAGTTTCATTTACATCACCTTGCTCTAAAAGCTATTCGCATCCAATTTATTCTTAAATTCATTAACTGTCCTTGTCTCCACTACCTCCCGTAGCAATGCATTCCAAGCATTCACCAATCTTTGACTAAAAATATATTTCCTAATATCTAATCTGCACCTGTCTTTGGTCAACTTGTAGCTATGCCCTCTTGTTATTGTGGGTGGGTAAAACACTTTTTATAGACTAATTTAGCCATTCCTTTGATCATCTTATGAACCTGTATTAAGTCACCACGAATTCTTCTCTCTTCTAGACACTGTAGGCCGGTTTTTCTGAGTCTTTCCTCATAACTGTAATTCTAGAATCCCACTATCATCTTTGTCACTCTTTTTTGTATTCTATCCAGCATGTTTATATCCCCTCTATGATAAGGACTCCACACCTGTACACAGTACTCCAATCTAGGTCTAACTAAGGCTTTATACAGTTTGACTATCACTTCCTTGCTCATATGTTTAATATTTCTTTTTATCATACCTAACATTGCATTTGCCTTTTTCACTGCGAGCTGAACTTTCTCACTCACCTTACCTGTATGATCTATTTTAAACCATAGGTCCCTTTCTTTTTCTATATTTTTAATATTGTTCTTCTGCCATGCTGTAATGGTGTTCCATATCAGATCTACCCATGCGAATGACTGTACATTTATGTACATTAAACTCCATTTGCCAGCTTACAGGCCATTCTCGAATTGTATCTAAATCCGACCTCAATATATCCACTTCCCCTTTAGATGAGACATTACTACATAGTTTTGTGTCATCAGCAAATTTTGCAATCGGGGATCCAATATCAAGTCTAAATAATTTATATATGTCAAGAATAAATTTGGTCCCAAAACCGAGCCCTGTGGCACTCCACTTTTTACTTCACACCACTCAGAGTACTCATTTATGCTCACTCTCTGCCTTCTTCCCGTTAACCAATTTTCAATCCATTTGGCAACTTCTCCAGCTATTCCATGTGATTTTAACTTTCGAAATAATCTTTGATGAGGTACGCTATCAAAGGCCTTTGCAAAATTTAGATCAATAACGCCCACTAGCTTCCCTTTATCTATCATTTTGGTAACCTCCTCCATGAATTCTAATAGATTTGTTAAGCATGATCTCCCTCTAGTAAACCCATGCGGACTATTTCTAATTAGATTAAATTTGTCTAAATGCATATAAATAAAGTTACACGCAGCGTCTACCTGTTTACGGTACGCTCTGTTGGGTTTCTACGGACATGCCTTACAAATACGGTAGAGGGAAACAAATAAGTAAAGGTCTCGAAATATCGTTTGACACGCTATTGGGTTTTAAACTGCTATATAAGGTCGCACCAAAAAACTACCACACCTTACCAATAGCTTACAGCAGCCTGTTTTAGTCCGGATCTACTTATTAAATAGTCACATGCAAAATAAATCTTTATAAACTATAATTTAGAAGTCGTCCCACAATACACTTCTCGCAGAAAAGGTCTGATTAGACAGTCTTCCTATCATAAAAAGACCAAAAACAAAATCAATGCAAAGCACGGGGCAGATGCAGTTGTGGTGGATATCATTGATTACCTGCCACATGCAGAAACATAAACACAAAATAAGAAATGAGAAAAAGAATGATGATAATGGAATAATTAAGAACCAAAAAGTAATGGTTGAAACACAAGAAAGGTTAAAACATGTATTAGCAAGAGTACAGTACAAGACGGGTATACTTCTATTGTAGAACAGTAAGAGACTGGAGTACGTCTCTTATTACATACAGAGCAGTAAGAGACTGGAGTACTTCTCTTGTTACATACAGAACAGTAAGAGACTGGAGTACTTCTCTTGTTACATACAGAACAGTACGAGAATGGAGTACCTCTCTTGTTACATACAGAGCAGTAATAGATTTGAGATCAGTAAGAGACTGGAGTACTTCTCTTGTTTTATACAGAACAGTACGAGACCGGAGTACTTCTCTTGTTACATACAGAACAGTAAGAGACTGGAGTACTTCTCTTGCTACATACAGAACAGAACGAGACTGGAGTACTTCTCTTGTTACATACAGAACAGTAAGAGACTGGAGTACAGTAAAACACTGGAGTACTTCTGTTGTTACATACAGAACAGTAATAGATTTGAGAACAGTAACAGACTGGAGTACTTCTCTTGTTACCTAAAAAACAGTAAGAGACTGGAGTACTTCTCGTGTTACATAAAGAACAGTAAGAGACTAGAGTACTTCTCGTGTTACATACAGAACAGTAAGAGACTGGAGTACTTCTCTGGTTACATACAGAACAGTAAGAGACTGGAGTACTTCTCTTGTTACATACATAACAGTAAGAGACTGGAGTAATTCTCTTGTTACATACAGAACAGCAAGAGACTGGAGTACTTCTCTTGTTACATACAGAACAGTAAGAGACTGGAGTACTTCTCTTGTTACATACAGAACAGTAATAGACTGGAGTACTTCTCTTGTTACATACAGAACAGTAAGAGACTGAAGTACAGTAAAAGACTGGAGTACTTCTGTTGTTACAAACAGAACAGTAAGAGACTGGAGTACTTCTCTTGTTACATACAGAACAGTAATAGACTGGAGTACTTCTCTTGTTACATACAGAACAGTAAGAGACTGGAGTACTTCTCTTGCTACATACAGAACACAACGAGACTGGAGTACTTCTGTTGTTACATACAGAACAGTAATAGATTTGAGAACAGTAAGAGACTGGAGTACTTCTCTTGTTATACACAGAACAGTACGAGACCGGAGTATATCCCTAGTTACATACAGAACAGTAAGAGACTGGAGTACAGTAAACGATTGGAGTACTTCTGTTGTTACATACAGAATAGTAATAGATTTGAGAACAGTAAGAGACTGGAGTATTTCTCGTGTTACATAAAGAACAGTAAGAGACCGGAGTACTTCTCTTGTTACATACAGAACAGTTAGAGACTGGAGCACTTCTCTTGTTACATACAGAACAGTAAGAGACTGGAGTACTTCTCTTGTTACATACAGAACAGTAAGAGACTGGAGCACTTCTCTTGTTACATACAGAACAGTAAGAGACTGGAGCACTTCTCTTGTTACATACAGAACAGTAAGAGACTGGAGTACTACTCTTGTTACATACAGAACAGTTAGACACTGGCGTACTTCTCTTGTTACATACAGAACAGTAATAGACTGGAGTACTTCTCTTGTTACATACAGAACAGTAATAGACTGGAGTACTTCTCTTGTTACATACAGAACAGTATAAGACTGGAGTACTTCTCTTGCTACATACAGAGCAGTACGAGACTGGAGTACTTCTGTTGTTACATACAGAACAGTAAGAGACTGGAGTATTTCTCTTGCTACATACAGAACAGTAAGAGACTGGAGTACTTCTCTTGTTATATACAGAATAGTAAGAGACTGGAGCACTTCTCTTGTTACATACAGAACAGTAAGAGACTGGAGTACTTCTCTTGTTACATACAGAACAGTAAGAGACTGGAGTACTGCTCTTGTTACATACAGAACAGTAAGAGACTGGAGTACTTTTCTTGTTATATACAGAACAGTAAGAGACTGGAATACTTCTCTTGTTATATACAGAACAGTAAGAGACTGGAGTACTTCTGCTGTTCCCTTGTAGCACAGCAGATAACATGTGTTTGTATACTGGTACGGAGATCTGCTGCAGTAATCCATGTAGAGAAGGAAACAAACTACTCTTCTGTTGTATGTTCCTGTGGCTTGAGTACACCCCCAATATTTAAAGCATTGAAGACAACACCGCTTTCCTCTTTTCCAGTTGCCGCATAGTGTGCATGTTATGTTTTTTTTTGACATCTGATAGAAACAAGCCAATATGATTTTGAACCCGTGTCACCTTGTACAAGAAGACCGATATGGAAACTGTTCAGGCACACGTCACTCATGTACAGCGATAACGGTTTCAAACATGTTTATCCCACCCTCGCGCTGTATTCTTCTGTCACCAGATACAGTCCCATTGTCTAGTTGTCTCCATAATATCACAATTTATTTTCGTTCTTCATCGTCTTCTAAAATACCAGGCCAATTCTAGTGGAGGCTGAATGGGGTCAGTCATCTATGGTTCGCTGACCTAGACGCAAGCATCCATCTATGAGTAGCTGCTTGCTGTCAGCTCACTCACTGCTGCGAAATTCCTCCATCTCCTCCCCCCACCAAAGAAACAATTCAAATTTACTCATTATTATTTATTTATTATTCATTTATTTCCCGAATTATTTGAGTACGCTCTGTTCGTTTTATTTTTCTCTTTGATTATATAAAAACAGAACAGTCTGTACGTGTGAAATCAGGAAATTTTCTTGTTCGGATAAAATAAGGACGTGTGTCACAAGAGGTCAGCGAGCTCTACGTTGCACATGTCTGGTATAGGTCGTTGTGAATAAGTGAGTCCACAATAAGTAAGTCCACAATAGTCCACAATAAGTAAGTCCACAATAAGTAAGTCCACAATAAGTGAGTCCACAATAAGTAAGTCCACAATAAGTAAGTCCACAATAAGTGAGTCCACAATAAGTAAGTCCACAATAAGTGAGTCCACAATAAGTGAGTCCACAATAAGTAAGTCCACAATAAAAAGTCCACAATAAGTAAGTCCACAATAAGTAAGTCCACAATAAGTGAGTCCACAATAAGTAAGTCCACAATAAGTAAGTCCACAATAAGTAAGTCCACAATAAGTAAGTCCACAATAAGTAAGTCCACAATAAGTAAGTCCACAATAAGTGAGTCCACAATAAGTGAGTCCACAATAAGTAAGTCCACAATAAGTGAGTCCACAATAAGTAAGTCCACAATAAGTAAGTCCACAATAAGTAAGTTTACTCTCTTGAGCGCCTTAAAAATAACGTTAAGTGACGGGTTGTAGTAGCTATCCCCCTAGTGTACTGATGAGGGCAAACTGGAGTCATCCAGGCGGTTGTGCTATGCATGACTTCATCTGCATATCGCTCACTAGTACGGAGATCACGTCGATTCCTCACGTCGCTAGTCAAGCTGACAAAAGAACATTCCGTTTGTGGAAGACCTGCGGGGAAGTGAGATTGGGGTCTTGATCAGTAAGTTTGATCCTACTCTGACTAACAATCCGATCGGTATGCTTCTGTGTGTAAAAGTGAAACATCGTCTTCGCGATAGATTCTCTTCTCATGTGTGCCAAAGTGAAACATCATTTACAGGACACGTTTTCATCTCTTGTGCGTCAAAGTGAAGCATCCTTTACGTCATAGATTCTCAGCTTCCATGTCTGACCCAGAAACGTCCATTACTGGATAACTTCTGCACGCCTTAGTCTCTAAGAGAAAGCTCTCACAGATCGACGTCTGAGCCGAGAAATGGGCTGGCTAAAACATACATCCCAAGTGCTTCGATCGTTTGAATGGTTGTCGCGTGGGTAGTTTGACAGCATACTTGCCTGGATTCATGGGCAGTCAAAGAATACATTGTACTAGGCACAACAGCTTCGGGGCATTTCTATATATAAATCAGGGTCATAATATCTTTGTCTATCTCTTTTTCTTCTATTCTCTCTATCTTCTACTTTCTCTCTCTCTCTCTCTCTCTCTCTCTCTCTCTCTCTCTCATTATTCTACTCGGTCTCCACTGCCTTACTTTTCGTTACGTCAACACGCATTAACAGCCAGCGCAATGACTGTTTCTTTTTTGGTAACTTTAATTCATACTTCTATGGAACTCACACACACACACACAAACACACACATACACAGTCACACACACGTACACATACATACACACACACATATAGAAGGAAACTTTGCCATACATTTCTTGATGTTGTGTTTTTCAATTGTTCAATATATTTTAAGATGATTCGTATCTTTTTCTTTAGTTGTTTTGTCATCTATAGTATTGTCAAGATGATGCCGTTTGTCTCTGCATCAGTGAAATATACCTTTGTTTTGAATATCTCATATTTAATGCCTTTCTTTCTTGTTCCAATGGATTCAGCAGATGTATTCATCTGTTGAAAACAAATGACATAGTAATACTTATTTAGTCGCTCCTCTTCTACCCCGGAATGTAGAGGTTAGATATTCATAACAAAGAATATACGACGAGGAACGCGTGGCGGCAGGTTCATTTGGTCTGGAGACATATTTTAGAATACCGATAAGATCAATTTTCAAAATGTCTTCTGTTAGTTAATAAAACACCCATCACACACACTTAACGGCGAATCCAAAAGCAGTCCCATCTGTTCCTCAAGCTCTGTAAATCTCATGGCGAACTCCAGCAATTTAAAATATGGCAATAATGATGGTGTAGATGTAAAGAATGAAAGTTTAAATATAAAACAGTTGATATTGCCATTTAACGTATTTATATGTCCACAGACACATGTAAAAAAGATGAAAGACTTAATGGCGAAATCGAAATCAGATGTGAGAAAACCTTTGCTGTGGCTCCACAACCTGAACACATAAAAAGTCGCTTCGTGACAAAACAACAATTGATATGATAAACATTATAGTTAAATCAACTCTAAGTTACCAATGCCAAAGTTGGTCTTTATCACCGGCACGACTAAGATTGCTTAGACACCCGAGCATTAGCTACAGCTGATAAACAGTAAATGTATGCCGATTTTGTGCTAACAGTGCCAAACATGCAAATATGGCCTCTGTCAAGGGTTGCGAGAGTAGAATTTCGACTTGTGAAATGAAGTGTTTGAGGAAAGTCATCGGTGTTACCAGAAGAGAGAAAATGCGAAATGACGACATTCGAAGTATGGTCGGCACTACGTCTTGTGCCGAATACATTTCCAGGCAGAAAACAAGTTGGTTTGGTCATTTCATGAGAATGCACCCTCATCATCTTCCACTGATGGCTTACAATGCTGGTAGATCTGGCTACAGGGCAAGGGGGCGGCCGCGAGGTAGGTGGATAGATGACATTAGAGTGATTGTGCAACGACAAGGGCTCACATTGACCGACGCAACGCACTTGGCGCAGGATAGACGACTCAAGCTCCACACGACGCTAAACGGCACAAGTGGAAATAAAACTAACTAACTAACGACTAAGGAAAATTGTAACTTGTGAAATGAAATGTCTAAGAAAAGGAGAGATACAATAAAAAATTATGGCATCAGAAATGTGATGAGAACTAATACATGTGCTGAATACATATCTCGAAAAAAAATAACTAAGTTTCAATCATTTCACGGCAATGCAACCCGATCAACTGTCACATCACGCTTACAAAACAGAACGATACGGCTACGCGGCACGAGAAACACCGCGATGCAGATGGATGCATGGCGTAATTTAAATCTTACAACAAAACGGTCGTATAGCAATTAATGTAGAATACTTGGCTCTCTAGGCTGCTTAACGGGACATTTTGACGGTCACGTGGCTCTATACGCTGTATGATGGCACACATGGACGGACAAGTGGCTCTCTAAAGAGTGCCAAGAGAATGGAAAGAATGGCATCTGATTAAACTGGCTAAGAAGGGGGACCTGGTAGATTGCCGCTATAATAGGGGGATTATATTGCTGTCGGTGCCAAGCAAGATGTTCACCAGAATCATCTTGAACAGATAACAAACTGAAGAAGACAGAAAGATCAGATAGGAACAGGCAGGATTTCGACAGGGTAGATCATGCACAGATCATATCGCTACGCTAAGCATCTTAGTAGAACAAAGCATTGAATGGAAATTATCCCTATAGGCAAATTTTATATGTGAAAAGGCGTTTGTCAGTGTCGATCAAAGTAATCTATGGCAACTGTTGAGACACTATGGGATACCAGAGAAGTACACAACCCTCACCCAGAATATGTACAACGACACAGTTAGTAGAATGGTACATGAAGGAGTACTGACTGATAGCTTCAGGGTGCAAACAGGCGTGAGACAGGTATGCCTGCTCTTACCTTTCCTGTTCTTATTGGCTATATATTGGAAAACGAAGACATCAATTGAAGACCCCAAAAAAGGGTATTCAGTGGACACTATTGTCACAATTGGAGGACCTGCACTACGCAGATGATCTGGTACTTTTGTCACACAGTCGTAGTCAAATGCAAGAGATAATGATAGGATGAAAAAACATTCGGCCAAACTGGGACTGAATATCAACATGAAGAAAACCAAACTCCCTAACACTTACAGCAAAGAACCAATCACGCTGGAGGGAGAGCAGTTGGAGGAAGTGAATACATTTATCTATTTAGGAAGCACAAAGACACATCAGGAGGTGCAGATGCAGATGTAGGGATCAGAATTGGAAAGGCACGAGGGGTATTCCTGACACTGAACAATATATGAAGATCCAGAGATATCAAGATTCACACCAAAATTCGAATATCCAACACAATTGTCAAGTCGGTGTTGCCGTGTGAAGAGGAGACACGGAGAACGCTCAAAGTCATACAACAAAGATGTTAGTCCTTCGGATACCTACAGATACCTACGAAGGATAATGAGCATAACGTGGCAGGACATGGTGAGGAGGGAAGACTTGTGGGAAAGGAGCCAACAACAGCCATTGAAACAAAAAAATTAAGTGAAGAAAATGGGGCTGGATTGGACATACGCTGCGGAAGGCACAGTCTAACATAGCCAGACAGGTTCTTACATAGAATCCTCAGGAGAAAAGAGAGAGAGGTGAATGTGAGAAGGAGCTAAAATTAAATAATAACACCTGGGGAGAGGCAGAACAAGCAGCTCAGGGCCGTGTGCGCTTGTGAGATGTTGTCGATGGCCTATGAGAGAGTAGCCCATGATCGTGTGCGCTGGTGAGATGTTGTCGCACCGAGAGGAGCGACGGCTTTGATTTTTTTCCAGAAACGCTAAATGGAAAAAAGATAGTGTTCTTGGTCAGTATATTGTAAGTGTTCTTGGTCAGTATATTGTAAGTGTTCTTGGTCAGTATATTGTAAGTGTTCTTGGTCAGTATATTGTAAGTGTTCTTGGTCAGTATATTGTACCTGACTTTGACATGACGTCCTGGTCAGTATGTTGTGCCTGAACGGACTAACGTCTCAGCTCCCTAGCGTTGCTTGTGATAGTTATGTAAGTATTCAATTTTTAAGGTTCCCCCTATCCATCACTCATCCTCACCCGCACATACCCACTGCACTCCTTTCCCGTTTCCCCTACCCGAGGTGATCCTTTAACATGATATTTCAAGTTGCTCGTATACATTTCCAACCAACACATTCGACACATACACACTAGACCCATCTTTTCACCCCTGCATCTCACACTCTTCCACTCAACCTAAAATCCTCAGCCAATCCCTTCCGTCTCTCCAGAGGCTTATCCCCTCCATTAACCGCCTATTCCCCACCCACTTCCTTCCTCCCCTCCCCCATACCACTAACCACCATCCCCAGTTCATCTCTTGCCAATTGTGTATCATGGGGTCACAGTTTCGGATAAACGTTTACCAAATAAACTCCATTTTAATTGTATTATGCAATTCTTGTTTCAATTTTCGTTTTCTTGAAAAGAACTTTCGCATGAATAACTAAGTCAAACCCGCAATTTCGAGAAGATGATTAACTTGATTTTAGCACATCATTCACATGCACTGAACATTACACGTCCAGCAAAGAAAATTGGGTCATGTTCATCTTTATCTTTGCTACCAGGTAACAAAAAATTATAAGCCAGTACAATGTTTCTTTTTTTAAATCAGTGAATAGGGATGGGGTATCCAAATATCATGTAGCTAATAGTGTACTAAGGGGCATAAATGGCAAATGTGCAGAATTTTGTTCAGATCGGTGGAACGGCTTAGAATTGTGTGAAGATAAAAAAAAATCGATGCAATTTCAGCTTCACGTATATTGATGTTTGTCTTTATGTTGTTTTTATATTGATGTTTGTCTTTATTTGTAACATATGCGACTGCCATATTTCTTTAATCACATCACTCTTTAAATTTTGATGATCATATTTAAATGTGGTCCAATCTTTGATAGATTGCATTACTTTTTCTATCTTGATGACCAGCGATAAAAATGTCAAATCTTTCTCTTTCTGATATCACTTCCCTCTTTCTATCTTGATGAGAGATCAGAGATAAAAATGTCCAATTTCTCTGATATCACTTCCCTCTTTCTATCTTGATGAGAGATCAGAGATAAAAATGTCCAATCTTTCTGATATCACTTCCCTCTTTCTATCTTGATGAGAGATCAGAGATAAAAATGTCAAATTTTTCTTATATTGCATGACTCTTTCTATCTTGATGATCAGAGGTGAAAGTTGCCCCATGATAACTGCCATCAAAGAGGAAGTATTTGCAATTGTCATTTATTAGATCTTATCTGGGTTTGTTGGTGCTGGCAGGGGTAGCAGTTCCTTATTTGCTGTCTCAATTTTCTTAATGGAAAGTCATGTACGATTTACAGCTCGATAGACATGTGTTTTGAGGCCACGTTTGAACCCGTTACTGTTGGCGCGAGGTACATACGCACATACACAATGCCAATCGGACGCTCAACAAACACGACATTGACAATAAGTTGCTTCGAAAAGAAACAGAAGCACAAGTCGTTGCAGTTTAACTTCATGGCGTTCGCGAGAGAGAAGTAAAAGTAGTGAAACACAACATTTGGGACACGAAGTTCTGAAGACTAATGATCGCCTACACCAGTCGACATGGACAAATATGAAAGAACATAATTGAAGAAAAGAAGAGGTGGTTACGATAGGCACAAAAACACATTCATGTTACGTGCTGACGTAAGACTGTTCAAGAATATCATCATCATATAGCATGTCCTTTGAGGAGTGTAGCTATCAGAAGGGTTGATCTGAAAGACTCGTTCTCTGGCCAGAACTACCGCCTCTGTCGCTGTCATCGTCAGGACTTCCGTGTTGTCTAGTGTCTACATTTTCCTCGGTCTTCATCTGCGACGCTTTCCATGCACCATACCCTCCAGTATCGGCTACTCTAAGCCATTGCCGCGTATGATGTAGCCAAAATATTGTAGTGTTCTAGACATTGTATTGTTTACTAGTCATTTTTCATCGATATCCAGTTCTTTTAGGAAAGCTGCTTGTTTTTTGTTTCGTTATCTATGTTGTTTTTAGCATTTTAGTTCAAAAGACTCAAAACCTTTTTCATAAAAGTTTGTGTGATGGTCCACGTTTTACACCCGTACGTTGCCACCGGGAAGATGCAAGTTCACAAGAATCTTTATTTTTGTCTTTACACTATCAGTGTTCTGCCATAAGTTTCTCATTTTAATCAACCTTTGTATTGCCATAGCCATTCTTCTTCTGAGTCCCTTCAGACAATCTCCATTGTTGTTTATAACTGAGCCGAGGTACTCTAAACGTGTGACTTTCTCAATCCACCGCTGTTCTAGAATAACGTTAGGTTTGGTTTTTGCCTTGCCTGTGATCATTATCTTGATTTTACTTATACTCATGTTTATATTTTGGTCTTCGCTGTGTGATTTTACCGATAGGATCATCCGTTCTAGACCGATCATCCGTTCTAGACCGATCATCCGTTCCAGACCGATCATCCGTTCTAGACCGATCATCCGTTCTAGACCGATCATCCGTTCCAGACCGATCATCCGTTCTAGACCGATCATCCGTTCTAGACCAATCATCCGCTCTAGACCGATCATCCGTTCTAGACCGATCATCTATTCTAGACCGATCATCCGTTCTAGACCGATCATCCGTTCTAGACCAATCATCCGCTCTAGACCGATCATCCGTTCTAGACCGATCATCTATTCTAGACCGATCATCCGTTCTAGACCGATCATCCGTTCCAGACCGATCATCCGTTCTAGACTGATCATCCGTTCTAGACCGATCATCCGTTCCAGACCTCAAACGCTCTTTGATAGAACAACTGTTGCATCTACATATCTGAGCTCTGATATCTCGTTCCCGCACGCTGTTCGAGCTACCGGAGATGCAATCCAGAAATCAAGAGAGTTTCACTAAGTCAGCTAGCACTCTTTGAGTATCCTACATCCTTTATATAATATACTAATAGCAATACAATGGAAGAACGAGCAGCACCGGGGGAGGCAGAGAGCTACACATACCTAACACAAGTAGTTCAAATAAGGGTGCAAGAGAGAACTTTGTCATGTTGAAAACTTTGTGAAACTAAAAATATCAGATTGCATATCAAGCTAAGGATCTTTAACTCTAATTTGAAATCCGTCCTTTTATATACAGCGATAACATGGCGGATTGCGAAACTCAATATTAAGAGATTACATGGCTTTATCAACCAATTCATGAGAAAGATTCTGCATTGGTCTGTCAAGGTTACAGACGAAAGATTATGGGAGAGAACAGGATAAAGGCAGATGGGAAATAAAATCGTAGGAAAAACGTGGCGCAGGTTAGGATACACACTACGAAAGCTCCAAGCCAGTATCACCAGGCAATCTCTGTCGTTGAACCTATCGGGGGAAACAAACGGCAATTGAAAACCAAACAACACATGGAGAAAAAAACAGAGGCCAATGCAAACAAAACAGGGAGAAGCTGAAAAGAACTAGATAAATCACCACAGGATTGATCTATTTAGAGAGTATTGGTTGATAAACTATGTTCTCCAAGATGATAAAAGTGAAGCAATAGAAGAAAAAAATGGGAAGACAGAATATTTTGATAAAAATCGAATATGCTTGTAGCGACACGGTCGCTATGGCAAGTGTTGTTGCACTCAAAAAACATGTACAACGTTGCATAACCTTTTCGTGCCAAAAATAGTTCCTTGACAACTTACTGCTTTGGTGGTTCCGTTACCGAAGCCTTTTGAACGATCCTCATATTTAAACAATGATAACGCGAGGAGCATGACTTTTAATAAGTTCGATATTTATGTTAGAACGTGTTTCAAATATGCTTGACCGTACGCCATAGCAATACAGTAAGGTTCACCAAATATAGGAAAGATTACAAATTGGAAATTTGAAAATTGGTTAACGGGAAGAAGGCAGAGGATGGGCATAAATAAGGAGTACTCTGAGTGGTGTGAAGTGAAATGTAGTGTGCCACAGGGCTCGATTTTGGGAACAATTTTGTTCTTGATATATACATGATTTGGACATTGATATTGGATCCATGATTACAACATTTGCTGATGACACAAAACTATGCAGTAATGTCTCATCTAAAGCGGAAATGGATATATTGATGTCGGATTTACATACAATTCGAGAATGGTTTGTAAGCTGGCAAATGGAGTTTAATGTAGATAAATCTACAGTCATCCACATGGGTAGATCCATTATGAAACATAATTACAGAATGGGAGAGACCAATATTAGAAAGATAGATAAGGAAAGGGACCTAGGGGTTATAATAGATCATACAGGAAAGGTGAGTGAGCAAGTTAAGGTATCAGTGAATAAGGCAAATGGAATGTTAGGTATGATAATAAGAAATATTAAACATAGGAGCAAGGAAGTGATAGTCAAACTGTATAAAGCCTTAGTTAGACCTAGAGTGGAGTACTGTGTACAGGTGTGGAGTCCTTATCATAGAGAGGATATAAACATGCTGGATAGAATACAAAAAAGAGCGACAAAGATGATAGTGGGATTCTAGAATTACAGTTATGAGGAAAGACTCAGAAAAACCGGCCTACAGTGTCTAGAAGAGAGAAGAATTCGTGGTGACTTAATACAGGTTCATAAGATGATCAGAGAAATGGATAAATTAGACTATAACAAGTTTTTTAAAATACAGCCACCTACAATAACACGAGGGCATAGCTACAAGCTGACTAAAGAGAGGTCCAGGTTAGATATTAGGAAATATTTTTTTAGTAAGAGAGTGATGTCTACTTGGAATGCATTGCCAGGGGAGGTAGTGGAGGCAGGGACAGTTAATGCCTTTAAGAATAAACTGGATGCGCATAGCTTTTAGAGCAAGGTGATGTAAATGTAACTGGTTGCATACATGCTCTGCAGGGTCTTCTAAACCAGTTTAAAGACGTTAAGTTAAGTTAAATAGATCAATATATACGAGTATATATATATATATATATATATATATATATATATATATATATATATGTGTGTGTATATTTCAATAAATACATATATATATGTGTGTGTGTGTGTGTGTGTGTGTGTTTGACTTTGCCACTGGGGTCGGGCAGCACGAGACGAGAGAGTGAGGATAAAAAGTAGCGTAGTTAATCCTTACTAAAAATAACGCAAGCAAAATAAATTATGCCATCATCGTCTACGATGGAGGGCGGCCTTTGCATTTGCCTTTTGATATATATGTTTATATACATATATAAAATATATATGTGTGTGTGTATGCGTGCGTGCGTGCGTGCGTGTGTGTGTGTGTGTGTATGTGTGTGTGTGTGTGTGTGTGTGTGTGTGTGTATAGTATTTTGCAGCATCAATGACTCCACCCCAGTTTTAAAATGCTAAATAGTGAGAACAATTAATAAACATAAATATCAGGACTCAGCACTTTAAAACTACCTTACCAAGATGTTGTGTGGGTGGTTGAGCTAGCAATTTCACCTACCTTACCAAGATGTTTGGTGGGTGGTTGAGCTAGCACTTTCACCTACCTTACCAAGATGTTTGGTGGGTGGTTGAGCTAGCACTTTCACCTACCTTACCAAGATGTTTCGTGGGTGGTTGAGCTAGCACTTTCACCTACCTTACCAAGATGTTGGGTGGGTGGTTGAGCTAGCACTTTCACCTACCTCACCAAGATGTTGGGTGGGTGGTTGAGCTAGCACTTTCAACTACCTTACCAAGATGTTTGGTGGGTGGTTGAGCTAGCACTTTCACCTACCTTACCAAGATGTTGGGTGGGTGGTTGAGCTAGCACTTTCAACTACCTTACCAAGATGTTTGGTGGGTGGTTGAGCTAGCACTTTCACCTACCTTACCAAGATGTTGGGTGGGTGGTTGAGCTAGCACTTTCACCTACCTTACCAAGATGTTGGGTGGGTGGTTGAGCTAGCACTTTTACCTACCTTACCAAGATGTTTGGTGGGTGGTTGAGCTAGCAATTTCACCTACCTTATCAAGATGTTTGGTGGGTGGTTGAGCTAGCAATTTCACCTACCTTACCAAGATGTTTGGTTGGTGGTTGAGCTAGCACTTTCACCTACCTTATCAAGATGTTTGGTGGGTGGTTGAGCTAGCACTTTCACCTACCTTACCAAGATGTTTGGTTGGTGGTTGAGCTAGCACTTTCACCTACCTTACCAAGATGTTTGGTGGGTGATTGAGCTAGCACTTTCACCTACCTTACCAAGATGTTGTGTGTGTGTGCCTGAACTACATGTAGCTCATCTTGTCCACTTATGGTCTGAATGTGTACATGTACAATATAGAGACACGTACGTTTTCTCCAAAGGTTTACACGATGCGGGTTCAGCTGGTGCAATAAAACAAAGTTTATTTAGAATTGGTTGTAAGCATCTTTTGACACTTGATAATGGTCCCTAAAGTCAAGGTTCTTTGAAGAGAGGGAAAATATTGGTAATATTGACAAAGAATATGTAAATGACTACCAGTTTTATGGCTCGTCTACCCTAGTCTGCGGATATGTGAACGAATTTTTATAATATCGTATATATTTGAATTTTTGAAATGATACTTTATTTATTAACTACTCCCAGTAAGTATAATTTATACATTAAATTCAGAGGTCATGCACATGAGTTCAGTTTACTATCTTGCAAAGAAAACCTTTCTCATGTATTAGCATAGACTTATGATAAACGTAACCCTCGGTCACCATAATGCACCGCAAATACTCGAGACTTATTTCAGGAAAAGAACTAGTCATTCACGGCAGGAAAAACGGACCTAACTGCACCAAGTGAATATACGTACGATGCGCATGATGATGTCACTTCTGATGTAAACAGCACATACCAACTCTCAAGTTTGCAAAATTTCATTATCCTCCGAATCATAGTTTCCCCAGCAGACTGTTTAAAACATGGCGGGTGTGAAATGTAATCCATCCAGAGTTGATCAGCGGTAATTCGGGTTCTAGCAGCTGAAGGCTGTCTACCAGTTGACATACATCGCAGAATGAAGGCAGTATATGGCGACAAAAGTGTAGCGAACGTAAGCTCTGGCGACGGTCCACTCGAATTGCTGGATCAATTTTGGCGATGACACCTTCTGCCGCAACAATATGCGCCTGACCTGATCTCTGAAGATCTTTCGTTAACTCATGCCCTTCTTTAAAAATCGTTGTTCAGTTCTTCACTGTTGTTTTCGACAGTTCTTTGTCAGCATACACTGCCTGCATTCTGCGATGAATGTCAACTGCTCGACATCATTCAGCTCTTAGAAACCGAATCACCTCTCGCTGATCAACTCTGGGCGGATTCCGTATCCCACCCGCCATGTTTTCAAGGGTCTGCCGAGGAAACTATGAGTCGGAGGATAATGACATTTTGCAAACTTGACGGTTGGTATGTGCTGTTTACATCAGAAGTGGGGACGATGAGGCTAACGTCTGGTCAGGCAAAACACACTGATCAAAGAATTTTAGCCAGGGTTAGGAGAAATATACTGGCCAAGACCCTCACCTGACCTCCTCGTTGGTCGTCCTGGAAACAGGCTGTTGTCGAGGACAACAGTCTGGCTAACAAGGTGAGGTTTGACATCATCTCCATAGCATCCATCTTCAGTATGCATGTAAGGGTCTGCTTCCTCCTGTATTTTCTAAGGGTTTGCTTTCTCCTGCATTTTCTAAGGGTTTGCTTCCCCGGGGTAACGGTCGATGCTGTGATGGGAATTGAACCCAGCACCTTGGAGTTGTGAGCCGTGTCACTTAACCACTAGCCGTCCCCAGGTTTGTATATGTAATTGTATGTCTTGTTAGAAAATATTCCACTATAATTGTTGTTTCTTAAAGGAGTGCCTATATGTATTCTACCGGCGAAGGCACCGCCCTTTCTACACTAGCCCGCATTCCTTTTGGCACTCAGTTCGTATTAACCAGTGCCTTAATGCGTTTATGTATCTATGCGAACCTAACCTATTGTTTCAGGGATACAATAGTGTTTCATGTCATTTGATAATCCTCTCGCTGATCCTGCCATATCGCTGATAGGAGGTTCCTTTTTGGTTTTTTTTCCTTGACGTACACAATTTACTCCGGAGGTCAAAACAGCAAATTTTGAATTCATGAGACCATTTTTGGGAATGGGTATATTTACTTTAGTAATAACACTTTAAAAAATAGATAAGGACCTTCTTCCGTTAGGAACAATAAAGTAATTTGTTGTCTCTATATATACGAGGTGTGTTAAAATTAAACCGGATCTAACTGCACCAAGTAAACATACGTACGACACGCATGATGGCGTCACTTATGATGCTGTTGTTGTTGTTGTTGTTGTTTCGAATGCCAACAATGAGTAGGTTACTCTTGTGTGCGCCATGGAAAGGGCGTTAAGTAGAGGGTGCAGCTGCTTTCCTCACATCCCGAGCGTGCTGATGAATGTGATCCAGAGTCCTCCTGGCGGTTGTGCTATGCTTGACTTCATCTGCGTGTTGCACACTACTACGGCGATTGCGTCGAGCCCTTACCTTGTTAACCAGGCTGCCATGAAAATAGCCCGTTTCCGGGAAGGTCTACAAGGAAGTCAGGGTGAGGGTCTTGTCCAGTATTTTTTGCCGGACAAGTCGTTAGTCTTCCTCCCAGAAGAGCCTTCTAAACCAGTATAATGAAGTTAAGTTAAGTTAAGTTGAACACTGTATCTGTACTTACGGTTTTGAGACCAATTTTGTTGTTGATATATATATATATTTATATGTATACAAAAATTCGCGGATTGCGCAAAACTATGCAGTAGTGTCTCATCAAAAGCAGAATCGGATATATTGAGGTCAGATCTAAATACAATTCGAGAAAGGTCTGAGAACTGGCAAATGGAGTTTAATGTAGATAAATGTACAGTCATCCACATGGGTAAATCCAATATAGAACATAATTACAGAATGGCAGTGAACATTATTAGAAAGATTAAAAAAGAGGAAGGTACCTAGGGGTTATAATAGATCATTCAGGTAAGGTAAGTGAGGAAGTCCAGGTAGCAGTGAAAAATGCAAATGCAATGTTAGGTATGATAAAAAGATTTATTAAACATAGGAGCAAGGAAGTGATTGTCAAACTGTATACATCGCCCAATTGACTACGGTCTGGGGTGGAATAGCGTGCCTCCGCCAATAGAAACTAGCCTGGCAATCAGTTAAAGAAACAAAAAAAACGAAGAGCGACAAGACTGATAGTGGGATTCCAGAATTATACGTATGAGGCAAGACTCAGAAAAACCGGCCTACAGTTTATAGAAAAGAGACGAATTTGAGGTGACTTAATATAGCTTTATAAGATAATTGACGGTAATGATAAATTATACTATAGCAAGTTCTTTCAAATTACAACCACCTACAAGAACAATAGGGCATAGCTTCAGATTAGATATTAGGTAATATTTGTTTAGTAAAAGAGTGGTGTATGCGTAGAATGCATTGCCACAGGAAGTAGTGGAGGCGGGGACAATTACTGCATTCAAGAATAGATTGAATGCGCATAGCTTTTAGAGCAGCGAAATATAAATGAAACTGGTTGTATACAGATTCTGCAGAGTCTTCTAAGCCAGTATAAAGACGTCAAGTTAAGTTAAGTTAACAAATATGGGAAATATGTATGCAGAAAATGATAGAGAAATTTAAATTAGATATGAGAAAGCTTTTTCTGCGATTGATCAGCTCTCACAACTGCTTACACATCGAACATCATCTTGGCAACAAAGCAGCAGTGGGTAACAAGTATTATTATACCAGCTTTGTGCTACCAATGTCAAACCGGGTGTTTGAGAAAAACACACTTGGCCAAAGAAAGATGAGTTGAGCTCCTTGTGTCTCTTAACGACACAAATGGATGGAATAGTTCACCTCCTCTCTTTCCTTGAGCAATACTTACACACATGTGAATGTTCAACAAGATCGTCTATATGAAAAGGGAGGAGGGTGAGGGGAATATGAAGTGGGGGGGAGGCTGGGGGGGGGTAGGGGAGTGTCCAGAATAGCGCCATATCATTGCTATTCTGATCTTTCCTGCATTTTACACGTTGTATTTGTCTAGAACTTGCCAGAGATGGAGCATTAGCTTGCATTTCCTGGCGTACACTTCTTCATCTGCTAGATCTGGAGGGCTGCTGTAAGTATGTATGTAAACACGTTCATCTTCCCATTCATTGGTTCCACTATTCCTAATTTTATTGTATTTTTTTCATCTTCTTCTAGAGCCAACTTAAAATAAACATAAAGTAAACGGCGATCAGACTACTGGTATCTATATCTAAATATAGAATTGTGGATCGAGATAAGCATACAAGATATGTTGGCCACTTTTGTATAAGAAATTCAGCAGTGATTTTCTTTTTAGTATGACAGTTATAATCATTGATTGTTTCTATTTTAACCTTGTCGAACAATTGACATCGCATTTTCTTGTGGTGTGTGCGAAGCCTGAAGTTTCCCAATAGTTCAATTCCCTTAAACTTGTGGGGACGGCGTGGGCTAGTGGTTAAGTGACACGGCTCACAACCAGAAGATGCTGGGTTCGATCCCCATCACAGCACCGGCCGTTACCCCGGGGAAGCAAACCCTTACAAAATGCAAGAGGAAGCATAAAATGCATGCTGAAGTCGGATGCACTGGGCCGACAGGCGCAAAATATAAACTACTGCAACGCACACCGCCTTGGGGAATAGAGAAATAAGGCGAACAAACAAAACAAAGTAATTTTAACAAAATTTTGAAAAAAACTTAAACATGCAGCATTTAACTGTCCCGTTCCACGTGCAATAAATTTCGAAATCTACTCCAGGTAAACCTTGACACGTTCTCATTTGCATCAGGCTGAAATAGCTGCCACTTTGCTTTCAGAAATCCGCCAGCCTCGTCGGTGACATCTAATCTCATGTATAAACAGTTACGTTGGCAATTATGTGTTCAGTTTGAATTGGAAGATTCATGTCTTGAAGATTATGATCAGCCTAGGACGTTGACGTCTAGTCCTATGTTTGTAAATTCTCTTTTAAACATGCAATTACGAAGATGGCTTACGTCATTACTACAGAAGCAAGAGAAATATAATAATTACTTATCATCATAAAAACAATAATTAAAAAGAAGTTTGAAGCAGAGCAGCAGAAAGGATGGAGTATTTTTTTTTTTAAGTTGAGAAAAATTACGCAGTTACGGATTCTCTATCAGGAAAAACGTTGCAAACATGACGTTACAAATACATTCTTGGATATACATAAACACACACACCTACTTCCTTGCAATGGAAACTAATGATTATGATTTGGATCTTATTGTTTTAATTTCAACGCACGTATAATCAGTACTTCACGCTCTACGACAGTTGACATATCATATTGAATTAGCTTATCACGTGATGTGTTGGCGTTAATGCAAATATTCCGCAAAGAGCACTAATCCTCATATGAACACAGTGTACACAATAGCTGTCAGGATCAATAGTTGTTCTTTACCAAAAAATGTGCGATGTTTATTTTATTCCCGTAATTTATCAAAAATAAAAAGGAAAAGGTTTTCAACGTTTATTCAGTTCTGGAAAACGGATATTATAATATCTATGCGTGCTATGTATTTCTGACCAGCATGCAAAAAGCGACTAAAGTGATTTGTGCAGCAGCATCGTGTAAAGCCATTGCAAATTTTCGGGTTTCTTCGAGCACAGTCTTCCTGTTAAGGGACAGTTGTAGTGGGGGCTTTATACTTCCCCTGAAGCGAAAAGACAAAACAACCAACCAATGATATCAATCCATTACTTTGGGGATGAAATAATAGGACCACTTCACTTTAATAGGAAATTCGTGAAACAGAGCAAAGGAAAGTTTGATATGGTACTAGCAACTTCATTTGGTAAAACTAAATACTACATTAACTACTAATGTAACGCACATAGCATGGGGTGATGAGGGGGGGGGGGGGGAGATGCAAGTACGTTAACTGATGTCGTTAATCCGTGCAAATGTTGAACCGAGATAGGCCGAATGATAATGGTACGAAGGTGCTGGGTTCAATCCCCATCACAGCACAGGCCGTTACTCCGGGGAAGCAAGCCTTAGAAAATGTCAGAAGAAGCAGACCCTTACATAAAATGAATGCCGAAGTCGGATGCACTGGGCCGACGGGCGCAAAATAAAAACATAGTATAAAACTCACCGCCTTGGGAATAGAGAAATAAGACGAGCACAAAGAAGACACACAAAAACACATGTCTGCTAATATAATTAACTAATATTTACTTTTGTACCTCCTTGATTCTATATGTGACATATGTGTGACAAAAATTAAAGTGCATCTCGGCGTCCCATTCTGAGTAGTAAACAATAGCTCTACTGTGCATCCATGTATGCTGTCAAAGACGAGTAAAGTATGTTGGGCATAGGGCTTGCTAACCTTATCGCAAAAAAGTGTATTACAGAGACAACCGCAGCAATGAGCTTTGGTGCAGGCTGGTAAAAGGAGACCGACTGTAAAGGTGGCCCATATTCTAGCTGGAGTAAAAAGGAACAAGAATAGTGTCCTTCAGCTTCATAGGAAACATGTTCATTGATTCAAGAAACAATATAGATATAAATACACTCAATACTATACTACATACATACATACACACATACACACATACACACACACATTCACACACATACATACGCACGCACGCACGTAAGCACGTGTGCACGCAAACACACAAACAGACACAGTCACACACATATACACATATATCGACACAGACTTATATATGACCGAGTGTCGTGCTAAAACTCTAACCTATCCAACATTCCCTCGCTCCCCCATCAATGGTGTTCCCTACTACAGTATGCTCCAATCCATCTAAACTCATAACATGTCCACAAACAAAGTGATTGTTTGGTTCTAAGGTGTATAATAGGTTGCGTTTGCGCATGCGCTTCCTTTAGCACAACCTCATTAGCCATATTTGCTGTCCATGTCAATTTCATCTTTCTATCATAGAACCAGATATTCGTGTTTTCAATAGATCGTTTTTATTGTAGAAACAAATGTCGATAGCTATTACGAATACACTACTACTATTTTAAAGTACTTTGATCATTGTCCGTATTTTGCAAGATTCGTAAATCTGGGTACGGTATAAGGTATTTTAATTTTTATTCAAATTGCATACCGACTGGCGTAAATCATTATATCTAGCCCTAAAGCTTCAGTCTTGACTTATTACCTGCAATCATATTAATCTATCCTTTTTGGTCTATTTTTTTCGTCTTCTTTTTCTTCAATGTTACCTCTGATGACAATGTGCTATACCTTGAGCTTTCTCAGAATAATCTGCTAAATATTGCAAATTGAATGTGTGGGCTGTGCCTTATTTTGCCTATTAGCGTTTGTTACGCAACCTATTTTTTTTTCTTCTTTAGTTGCTCAATAATATTTTTTACAAGTAGAATCTAATAATAGCACATTATACATAATCCCGAACAACAAAACGCCAAAGGATAGGTGAGATACCTATCGACCCGCTCAAAACAGCGGGAGAGAATCGTGTAGACTCGTACACAGTTTACTGTTTAATCATGCGAATATTTACAACAAGGGATGGTCTAAGGATATATGGTCTAAGGATATATGGTCTAAGGATATATGGTCTAAGGATATATGGTCTAAGGATATATGGTCTAAGGAAATATGATCTAAGAAATACACATCAATAATAATTCTTAAGCGAAAAAAAAACAACAATTTAATGCGATAGAATGCGACTAATTATGTGGACTTCAATTCGAGAGTATGGCGTAGGCACAGAGGCGAACGTTACATCTGGGACTTCAATGCGAGAGTAGGGTATCGGCAGAGAGGCGAACGTTACATCTGGGACTTCAATGCGAGAGTAGGGTATCGGCAGAGAGGCGAACGTTACATCTGGGACTTCAATGCGAGAGTAGGGTATCGGTAGATAGGCGAACGTTACATCTGCGCCTTCTCCGACGGAATGTACAAATACGGAAGCTTCAAGGATGATGAACACCTACCTACAAAAAGCCCTCTGGGAACATATGGACCTGGCGCTTCCTGAAGTTGGAATCCAAAGTGAAAATAGACTATGTGCTATGTGACGACATCAAGTTTGTTACAAATGTAGAGGTGCTGCATCAACTACATATAAACAGCAACCCATTAGAGCAACCTTAAACACGGACTCACTACCGCACAAAAGACGTTTCCAGATTTCAGCAATGCTAGATGCTGCTATGCTGTCAGAGAAAATTTGACAAGAGGATTGGAGGTGCTAGGGGTCTCCTGCCTGTCACCTGAAACAGCTGACGGAAAAGCTGAAACATTGCATCACTGCGGCAGAAATACCCAAAGCGGCAAAATGCAGTCGGATTAGCGAAGACATCCTACACCTTCTACATAAGAGGAGAAGGCTGAAACAGAATGGCAAACACAACACACTCGAGTTATGCGAGATGAACAAGCTGATCAAGAGCAGACTAAAAGAGGACTATGAACAACATAGTCTGAACGAGATGATCAGAGCAGCTGAGACAAGAAGCGGCATAATCAAATGCCAAAGAAGCCTTCTACAATCAAAGAATATTATGACAGACCTAAAAAATGCAGACGATGTCAGCGCGACGGATAGAGCGGATATAGAAGCAGAATGTCAGAGGTACTACACCGGCCTCTTTGCATCAAAGGCGATAGTCACCAAATTGACACCCAACAACGAATCAAAAGGTACCAAAGATCGAATCAGGTGAGGTGGCGCGTGCAATCAAACAGCTTAAACCAGGTAGAGCCACAGGACAAGACAGAATCACAAATGACTAAAATTATATTAAAGATAATTACGAAGAGAATCGATGGCACCATAGAGGAGTTTGCTAAAAGATAACCAGTTTAGTGTCCACATTGCCAAGCGAAAGGTAGATACCATTGGATCGTTGCACCTTCTCGTAGAAAGATCGAACAGTATCAATTTGTATCTGCTTTATTGACTGCGAGAAAGCCTTTGATAGTCCTCTGGAACAAACTTTTTCAGATGTTGCACATAGGCATAGGAGTGATTCTGTCAATGGCCCGAAAAGAGCGACAGGCTTTGATTGATTGGCATACGTACACCAAATAGGAAAAGATAGATCAACCATTAGATTAATCCAGATCGTGCATGGAAAATCAAGAAGCAATGTTATCATTGTTATCAGTCAAGGAAAGACTAACATATACAGTTTCAATACGACAGGGCTGCTTACTTTAATTCAGTTTCTGTAACGCATTTTCTGAGATGATTATGGCAAAAATTGTTCGGAATTGAAATAGAGGTGTCAATGCCAAAAGTTAATGACATTACATATGTCGATAATCAAACCATATTGAACAGGATCATTAGCAGCGTCGGAAAGGCTTATTGAAAAAAAGTAAAAGCACTGCTAAAGAGTTTGACATGAAAATAAACACATTAAGGACAATGACTATGATAATAGCCAAGCAACAGAGGCAAATAAATATAAACACCGATAATCGAACAAGTACAGAAGTTTACATATTTGGAGTGAACAATCACAGATGGTACTCACAATGAGGCGGAAATTAAGACGAGGATCGCAATGGCAAAAAATAGCTTCATAGAAAAACAAATCGCTAGCCTCAAAGAATATTAGGATAGAGCTTAGGAAGAAAATGTGCGTATAGAGAAGCTAACGAAAGCTGCTCAACTGAGACCAATTTTTTTTCAGCTAAAGATATCAAATAACAATACTTTTAGAACACAAACTTTAACCTCAACCTAGCACTCTGAAGTAGACCACCAGTCACAGCCTACTTTCTATGAGTTGTAAATCGTCATGTAACAAAATTATTCATTCTCAATTACGCAACAGGTGATAAAATCATTTTATTTGTGAATGTATTTTAATTCTAAAGGATCTCTTCTTTCTCTGGATTCCTCAATGATTCTCGCGAAACATTGATCGACAATTGTAGCTGGCCCACTCACAGGATCATAGATAAACCATTGCAGCTGGCCCACTCACATGATAATAGATCGACCATTGCAGCTGGCCCACTCACAGGATCATAGATCGACCTTTTAACTAGCCCACTCACATGATAATAGATCGACCTTTTAATTAGCTCACTCACAGGATCAAAGATCGGCCATTGTAGATGGTCAGATTCACGAAGCAGACGGTGCGTTTCAGGTCTTCGCTAATCCTGCAGTTTTTTTCGAGCATGGTCGCTCCCCCGGGTCAGACTTCCTATCTTTGGTCTGTATAATTAGGGCAGTCCTGCAGGATATGTTCTGATGTTTGATTGTGTGCTCCGCAATCGTATGTGGTGGTGTCTCTACGACCCATTCTGTGGAAGCGGGCATGCGTCTGCAATGTCCCGTTCTGAACCTGAAGATCTTTGTCTGCCGAGCTCTGCCAAGTTGATCTATGTTGTCCTTTTCTGATTTGTCTTCTTTGTGCTGATATCTCCAATGAGAGATGGATGAGTAGATGGAACCCTTTATGTGTGGACGCAGAACCAACCGATGAGTGGTACACGCTCTGGTTCGCACGAATTCATCCCCACTTGATGGGCTAAATGCTTTTCTTTTTCTCAGTCCTTGATTTCCTCCTCTATCTATCAATGTGAAGGTTACACCAAAGACCAACCCACATCTACCTTGCTGAAGTTCTAGACAGAACAAAGACTAAGACAATAGAGCTCGAATAGAAAATGTGGGCAGGCAGAGCATAGACTGGTACGGTAATCTGCTTATGGAAGGAGGCATATATAAGGAAAACCTCAACCAACAAAGTCGGAAAATGTAGGTTTATGTGGCACGGGAGTAGAAAACGGACATTTACGAAACATTTATGATTACAATGGGTGATATGGAACTTATGAAACTAATTCAGCTTACAATGTATAAAATCAATACTCGCTAAGCGATTATTTCACACAAAACGCTTTTACCAAATGCCACAGCGAAAAGAAGGATTAATTTCGTTTTAGTTCTCACGAGTAAGTTAAAAGACGGAAGCATTATCGAGACTTTGTAAGAATTTGTGCGGACGATATGCATTGGTTAAGAATGTGTCAAGTAATTAACTAATATTCGAGGATTGTTTGTGCAAAAATAAACATCCTTATAACTTAACTTAACTAAACTTAACGTCTTTACACTAGTTTAGAAGACTCTGCATAGTCTGTATACAACCAGTTTCATTTACATTACCTTGCTCTAAAAGCTATACGCATCTAATTTATTCCTAAATGCATTAACTGTCCCTGCCTCCACTACCTCCCTTGGCAATGCATTTCAAGCATTCAACACTCTCAAAAATATTTCTTAATATCTAATCTGGACCTCTCTATGGTTAATTTGTAGCTAGCTACTCCTTCTTGTTCTTGTGGGTGACTGTGTTTTAAAAAACTTGTTATAGTCTAATTTATCCATTCCTCTGATCATCTTATCAACCTGTATTAAGTCACCTCGAATTCTTCTCTCTTCTAAACACTGTAGGCCGGTTTTTCTGAGTCTTTCCTCATAATTGTAATCGCTTTTTTTGTATTCTTTCCAGCATGTTTATATCCCCTCTATGATAAGAACTCCACACCTGTACACAGTACTCAAATCTAGGTCTAACTAATGCTTTATATAGTTTGACTATCACTTCTTTGGTCCTATGTTTAATATTTCTTTTTATCATACCCAACATTGCATTTTCTTTTTTTCACTGCTACCTGAACTTGCTCACTCACCTTACCTTTATGATCTATTATAACCCATAGGTCCCTTTCCTTATCTATTTTTCTAATATTAACACTTGTGTGACTTAAAAAAAAGACCAAATGATGTAACTTGTATCATACCAAATCATGGACATAACAGACAAGACTTGGCTCAAGACAGGAAACTTCTTCTCCTCAAGCCACGTTAAGCAAAGAAAGTCAGAACAAGTAAACAGGCACGTATGTCGCCTGGTACAAGAGCTAGAATAAATCAGCGATATTGGCGGAAAGGGTAAGACAGCGAATAGAGAGAAAAGAAACCCTATACATTGAACACATTGTAACGATATACTCTCAGTCAGTGGTTGCAGTAGTGACATACACAACCGCTCGGATTGAAATGAACTAATCATTGATCCTAGTGTCCTGGTCAGTAAAATGTCAATCTAGCACCAAATGTGCTACATGGCGTTCAAACGAGTTCTTTCCATTAAAAAAAAACTAAATTATAAAAACTATTACACCGTTTCAGAAGAGCCGAGGTGGCGCAGTGGTTAGTGCACAGACTTCCCAGTGAAGCGATCAGTGTTCGGTCCTCAGTTTGTGCGTGATTTTTCCAATTGCAAACGACTACACAGTACCACATATCCCCACCATGTCGTAACAGGTGACTTAAGTGAGGTATGAATGAAGATAGCAACCTCATCATGTTGAACGAAGTTATACAGAATAATCTGGGTAAGTAAAGGCGGGCGACGCGATGTTGACTCCGTAGTGCGCGGTTGGTCAAGAAAATTAGGGTTTAACACCAAATATGCCTCACGACATGTACACGGGATCTTTCCATTCTTTAAAAAAATAGTAAGACTAAAGGTCAGCAAGGCCACTAGCCCATATGGATCTCCGTGAAGGTGATCAAGGCGAACGTAAACATTGCCTTATAATCCTTTTACAGTTTTCTAGGTGCAAACTGGGAAACAGAAATACTAACCGCGGATAGACTAGAAATGTATGGAACTATATTACCCAAGAAACGCATTCCGCAGCTGCGTAGGCACTATGGAGGAATAATGTTATTGTCAGTATCTAGAAAAATAGTGTCAATTATTATAGCACTAGATTAAAAGATGTCACAGATAGTCATGTTAGAGAGGAACATGCGAAATAGATACAGCACTGATCAATTGGTCACAGTGCGAAAAATAGTGCAGGAAATGGTATTCATAAATTGTTATAAGTTTTATAAATTACGTAAAGGTCTTTAACATCTTGGGCAGGGAATCACTGTGGTTGTTGCTCGGACGCTATGGTTTACGGCAAAATTTGAGGAAAGAGGACACTAACGTCTAGACAAACAAAACATAATGGCCTGGCTTGGCTTCGTTCGTTCTCAATCTCCCGTTACCAAGTCCTTATAAGGGCTTTGCAAGTTGAAGAATTTAGTCCCTAGAACGGGATGTGTCGTAGTTTACAGCTTGACTGCGATATTTGCACCTTTCGGTCCAATACATCCGACTTTAGCAGGCATTTTTTTAGTAAAGGGCTAGCCTTCCCTTTTCGATCCCTTCTCCTTAGCCATTTTGCTCTGTTGCAGTCTGTTATCCATGATCACCGCGTGGAGGTGTAGAAGGGTCTTCGCAGCTCTGGTTCGCTGGCCCTGACGCTAGCAGGCACTTATGGGTCGCTGACCACTGCAGCTCATGCTCTGCTCAGTATCTTGATCCATGCCAAATATAATCACCAGACTATATTAGGGTCAGGTAAAATATTTTGATCTCCATCTCACTTCCAAGAAGTTCTCTATGAAAACAGGCTGTTTGAGGACAGACTGAATAACAAGATGGACATTGGCACTGTAAATACCCATAGTGGTGAGCTTGCTGAGAAGTCTTAACATTGCACTACATCCAGGAGGATCCACCTTTTCAAGCCCACCTTGATGTGAGGAGACACACTGTAACGCGCCACGATATAAAGTTGTCAAAAGTACCCAAGTCAAGTACAAATGGCATAAGCATCAACAACCACAACAACAACAACAACAATAAAAGTCTAATATGATTAAGAAACGTTTGCTGATTGGCAATTATATCGATAATTACACGTTAGGATTCGATTGGCTGTACGTTTTGTGCTAAAGACAGAAGTGCAGAAAGGGTGTGCCGTGTTGTCTTCCCTCTTTCCGTTGGTTAATGACTGGATTATACAGAGAATAACAGCATCTCAACATTATACTATTAACTAGACAATGGCAAAATTACTGCGTGTTGTTGTTGTCTCAAAATTATAGTATTAACTGGACAATGGCAAAAATACTGCGTGTTATTGTTATCGTCGTTGTCGTTGTTTTCGTTGTTGTTACATCCTTACGACGAGAACGTTTCCTTTTTTGTGCGTCCTAAAAAGGACGCTAGATGACGAGTTGCAGTACCTCTCTTCACATCCGATAGTGCTGATGAAGGTGGACCGGCATCTTACAGGCTGTTGTGTTACGCTTGGCTTCATCTGTGTGTCGTTCACTACTACAGGGAGCATGTCGATTCCCACCTCGTAAGTCAGACTGTCACAAGACAACCTGTTTCCAGGGAGACCTGTGTGGAAGTTGGATGGGGATCTTAATCAGTATGATCACCTGACCCTGCCTAACATATTCTGATCAGAATGTTTTTTCTGACCAGACCTTAAGCTCCTCTACCCAATCAACAGATCTAGACTTCGAATGATGTGGCTCTTTTGTCCCCACATTTCATCAGTTACAGGGAAAGATAGTTTGGCTTGCTGAACGGTGCCAGAAAGTGCGTGTTCAAATATCAGGATTATGAGATCAAGTATTCATAACTTTGCTTTGGTTACTCATGTTTCTTTCTAGGCAAAAACATGGACACAATAAGAGGAACGGATAGTGAACAAACGAAGAATCCAGAAGGGCCGAAGTGTTTTTATTGGTTTGGAAACATGGAAATCAAGGGAAATTGGATACGTGACGTAAATTAAAATGTTCAACTCATACATCATTTCGGTGTTACTTTTTGGTTCGAGGCTTCGAGAACATCGAAACAAAGCATTTAGAGATAAAAGTCTGGACATTCGTAAACAGATGTGTGCGATGTATACTAAGTTTGGAATCAAATCGATATTTAGCATAATACTGGTGAATAGATCTAATATAACAAGATTAACACATGTTTACCGACGAATCGACCTTATCTTGTTCATTTTTATTCAGTTTTTAAAGGTCTGACTAGATCGTCTCGTCGGCTATCGCCTGTTACCGTTGTAATGTCAAAATGATTTTGAACATTGGAAATTCTAAATTCTGTTCAAACCACAGCCTACTATAGACTTAAAGTAGGCCATGTTCAAACTCTACTCAATAAATCGCTATATTTGCACTTTCTCTCTCTCTCTCTCTCTCTCTGTCTCTCTCTCTCTCTCACACACACACACACACACACACACACACACACTATTCATATATATATATATATATATATATATATATATATATATATATATATATATATATATACACACACAATTATGTGCAAAATAACGTTCATTTAGTTTCTGATCGCATATGCGTGGGTGTCCCTAAGGTTATTATAGAGTTCAGAAATAACGATCGGATAGCGGGGTACTGGTGGTAGCGAAATCAACATTTGCTCGCACGCAACATGCGTATTTCATGCCTCTTGTATACAGTACAAGGTAATTATCATGTCAGGCCTACAATGGTTCAGTACATATTTAACCTTAATACAATGAACGTGTCGTGATAGTCTAAAAAAAACACCTCTATAGTACTGGCTTATGTGTGCAATGTACTGTACATTTATAGTTATTTTAATGTAAACTTTCTATACTTACAAATACGCAATTTGCTTTATAATATCACATGGTTCAATCATAAGAACAATATTAAACCTTGTGAAAAGCTGTTGTCTCTTACGCGTTGCAAATTTACCTTTCTATAATTTTCTTTCGAAAATACGCAAACTGGAGGTACATTCCAAACTCAGCAAAATCAGTTTTAGTGATTGCAGCAGCAAAACGCAAAGAAGAAGTTTCGATTTGGTCATGAAACAAAGCGTAAAAAGGGGAGAAAACTAGTGAATGCTTTAGCTCGAGGTCAGAGTATGTCCATTACATTTGAGCATGTAAACGGCAAACAGTATTTTACTTTATTTTTCTACTTAACCGATATACTGTATAGTACTATATACAGTACAGTATCATAGATACAGTACTGTATGTCTACGGTATGTTGGCTGTTTAATCATTACAGCTACACTATAGTGTAGTATATGGTGTTCGCACAACGTTTTAATCACATAACGCTTATTTCACAGAATGATACATATTTTCTAATCGACGCATACCTGTCTGTGTATGTATGTATGCATTTATGTATGTATGTATGTATGTATGGTGTGTATGTATGGTATGTATGTATGGTGTGTATGTATGGTATGTATGTATGGTATGTATGTATATGTATGTGTATATGTATGCATGCATGCATGCATGCATGTATGTATGTATGTATGTATGTATGTATGTATGTATGTATGTATGTATGTATGTATGTATGTATGTATGGTATGTATGTATGGTGTGTATGTATGTATGGTATGTATGTATGGTATGTATGTATATGTATGTGTATATGTATGTATATGTATGTGTATATGTATGTATATGTATGTATATGTATGTATATATGTATGTATGCATGCATGTATGCATGTATATATGCATGGTATGTATGTATGGTATGTATGTATGTATGTATGGTATGTATTTGTGTATGTATGTATGTATGTATGCATGCATGTATGTATGCATGTATGTATGTATGGTATGTATGTATGGTATGTATGTATGGTATGTATGTATGTATGTATGTATGAATGAATACGATGGCAGGACCATATCACAGATAATGAAGTGCTGTTCAGAGCCAACACAGAAAGTATTCATGCACTTTTGCAAATATTTCAATTGATATGGGCTTTCCGCATTGCCTGAATGTCAAACGAAATGGTTCCAATGAGTCTCATGTATAGCAAACTGAGCGCAGGAGAATGACCACAAAAACGTACAAAAAAGCGTTTTAAGAACAGTCTGAAGGAGTCCATTACATGCTGTCAAATAGACATTAGCACCCGGGAGGACCTGGCTGAAAATTGCTCAACATGGAAGAGCATGGTCATAGACGGCGTTATACTCAGCGAGGGCCTCCGTATCCAGGCAGCCCAGAATAGACATGCAATCAGGAAGTCAAGAGCAGAGAAAATAGCAGAGACAACTGACAACTACGTTTGCCAGTCGTGTCATAGACCTTTGCTGGGTCGAATTGGCTTGATCAGTCATGAGCGGACACACATACTCAAGGTTGTATTATGACGTGATTATATTGGTGGTCCTCATCGCCGATATGTTCAGGGAGCCGCGTAGCGCAGTGGTTAGCGTGCTGGCTTAGTAACAGAGTGGTCCTGGGTTCATTCTCCAGTTGAAGCGAAAATGTTTTTTCAGACCGGCCCCCGGGTCGACCCAGCCTTAAATGGGTACCGGTTCAGTCCGGGAAGTTAAAGCAGCGAGAGAGAGGAGATGGCTACCGACCTCATATAGCCGAGCCTTTGAAATGTGAGATCACTAACACCTCACACCCCTACAGCAATAATGCTATGTTACTTTACTTTACTTATGTATGTATGTAATGTATGTATGTGTGTGTATGTATGTGTATGTATGTATGTATTTTTTTTTGGTATGTATGTATATATGTGTATGTATGTATGTATGTGTGTAGTATGTTTGTATGTATGTATGTATGTATGTATGTATGTATGTATGTGTGTATGTATGTATTTATATGTGTATGTGTGTGTGTATGTATGTGTGTAATGTATGTATATTTCTATGGATATAACATTTTCCCCTTGTCCAATTTTTGTATACGCCCCTACACTTGTTATGTAGAAATGGCTGAACATTCCTGCGATTTAAATGAATCCATTTTGTCTCACTCCAAATCGATTGGATAAATCATTGACACACACTGCCTATATATATCTTGAGCTAACAACTTGATTTATCCATTTTTGGTATGGATTCAACATTCATTTTATGTTGTATGTTATTTTTCCTTTTTCTTCTGTTACATCTGTTTTTTGGTTTTTTGTCTGGTTCAGGAGCGTTTAATGTATTTTAGCATTTTCCTTTCTTGTGTGTGCACATAATATATCTCTTCATGAATAAATCCTGAGCACTGTTTGCTGTTTCCCCGCTAATCCGCGTGATGTTGTTGTTGTTTCGAATGCCCACAATGAGTAGGTTACTCTTATATGCGCCCTGAAAAGAGCATTACGTGACGGGTTGCAGTAGCTTTCCTCAAATTTCGAGCATGCTGATGAAGGTGGACCGGGGACCTCCAGGTGGTTGTGCTATGATTGGCTTCAGCTGCGTGTCGCTCGTTACTACGGAGATCACGTCGAACCTCACCTTGTTAGTTAGACTGTTGTCTTCAACAACAGCCCGTTTCCAGAACGACCAATTAGAAGGTCAGACGAGGGTCTTGGCCAGTACATTTGTCCTGACCCTGGCTAACATTCTCTGATCAGTGTGTTTTGCCTGATCAGACGTTAGCCTCGTCGTTCCAATCGGCACGATAGACATAAATCAGTTTATGGCCATATACAATTTAGTGTACAGTCAGTGAAGATACTCAGAGATAATTAAAGGCTGGTAGGGAAATGCTCTTGCTTTTTTCTTCGATTTACTGCATTCTATTTATTTCATATTTCATTTATCGTGGTCTCCATCATCCTCCCACCACTTAAATTGTGTCACTTGTTTCTTCAGTCACGTTTTCATTCCATTTTTTTTGTTTTTGCTGTTGTTGTTTGTTGTTTTAATGCCCACAATGAGTAAGTTTACTCTTTCCTGCGTCCTGAAAAGGACGTTAGATGGCGTGTTATAATAGCTTTCCTCACATCTCGATCATGCTGTCCAGGCAGTTGTGCTATGTTTGGCTTCATTTGCGTGTTGCTCACTACTACGGGGATCACATCGATTCATATCTCGTCAATCAGGCTACCTTGAAAACAGCTTTTTTCAAGGGAACGCTACATGGAAGAGAGATTGTGGGCTTGATCAGTGTATTGACCCTGATGTGACGTCCTGGTCGGTATGTTGTACCTGACAGGAAAAGCGTCTCCGTTCCCCATTCCTTTTTGTAAACTCATTATTTCTTCTTTCCTTTTTTTAAAATTACCAGTGGATTATGTTTGAAGTGACTGTTAATGGCTAATTAGTTTGTTCCTTTATTCAAACTATTGTTAACATATATTGTTAAACATACTCAGTGTAACAGAGCTCATCTGTTCATTGCTTGTAAGTAAGTGGTTCGTACGGGTCTTTGTGTATGACAAAGACAAAAATAGCACCATTTCTCCATAGAACGCATATCGCAAGAAGCGACTAACTGTGTGACATTGCATACCACCGGTCATGGTTAAGTGGTTTGTTAAGATCAGTATAGATGGCGTCTAACAGGCTGCTGGTCTACTTTGCTCTAGTGTTTGAATCTATTAAGATGGACTCGCATATTGGTTAATCACACTTCAAGAAACTGGTTATATACATACTTTGCAGCGTCTTCTAAACCAGTATAAAGACGTTAAGTTAAGGTATCTACATCAAGAGTTTCCTTATTTATCACACAAAAAGCCCTTCAAATGTTCAACTGACCTTTCTCAACTCTTTTTTCATCTCATCGTTTTTGTTATTTTTGGTTCAATTTTTTATTTGAGAAATTGTTATTGCTAGAGGATAATAATTGTGGACAATAAAATAATAAATGGACGACACAGAGTTGAGGTACTAGTGCACTTGGTGATATTCAATATGTTTTCTAACTTTTCTTTAAAAATTGTATTCGATGCTTACTTTTATATATTCTGTTAACGATATTTCCAACAAATTTCAGCTCAAATTGAAAGAAAATCTATTGATATGGCTCATTTATACAGCCATTACATAGAATGAGTGCCATGGCTAAGTAAGGCAGGGCAGATTTCCTGACCAAAAGCCCTATATTACGTCCTTGTCGTTCTTCTGGAAGCAGGCAGTATTACAGTAACATGGCCAACAAGATGGGGATCAACATTGTGATCTCCATAGTAGTGAGCCTACTGAGAAGTCAAGCTAAGAGGAATCAGATTCATCATCTTCATTAGATCTCAAGATGTAAGAATAGCCACTGCAGCCAGCTAGCTAAGTAACGTCATTAAGTGGGAACGACTCGCACATGTAACTTTCAACAACAACAATAATAATAATAATAATAATAATGACCAGGTAAGCAGACGTGAACCAGTCGAGTTGACCAATAGGTCTCCCCACAACCAAATCACCTTTGAGAATGCTACGGATAGAGAGTTAAGAAATCCACTTACGACATCCTACAAAATATAATATTACAAAGTTATATAAAGAGAGTTAGAAAAAGAGACTGGGAGAAAGAGAGTGAGAGAAATAGGTGGAGGGAAAGAGGAAAAGAAAGAGAATATATAACCAGAAAGAGAGAGATAGAGAGAGAGAGAGCGAGATAGAGAGAGAGAGAGCGCGCGAGAGAGAAAGAGAAAGACCAACAGTTGGATACAGTACGCAGGTAAATAAGATTAAGATCAAAGATTACAAATTAAAGCAAGTCCCATTGTTGCTAGTGGGGTAAACACGTCATTGAATTGAGTTTCAGCTTTCTATAAGGTATCAACATATATAGTCAGGTAATCACGTAAAGCTGGGTAGACTAGAGCGTACAATGGCATGGGATTGAACACACATACAATTTTCGCATGTTGAAAAAAATACAACTCTAACGTTGATAGAAAGAAAGCCATTGACAATTTTCTTCTCGATTGTTGTTGTTGTTGTTATTGTTGTTATTGAATGTCCACAATGAGTATGTTTCCTCTTTCGTGCACTCTGAAAAGAGCCTTACACGGTAAGATGCTGTAGCTTTCATCACATCCCGAGCGTGCTGATGAAGGTTGCCCAAGGTCCTCCAGGCTGTCGTGTTATGTTTGTCTTCATCTGTATGCCCATCAATACTACGGCGAACACGTCAATCCCTACCTCGCTAGTCAAGATGCCAGAAACAATCTGTTTTCCGGGATCCTATTTATAATTTTGTCTTGTATGTTTAGTGTTTAAAAATTAGTTTATTGAAAATAAAAACCGTTATTTTCCAGCTGCAAGATCCCGTGTTTGACGGGCACCAGGCACGATTTAAATTTATTGCGGTTTCAGTACAGGAAGTCATGTCGAGCTACGAGTGGCGATATTTAAAACAACAGTTCAACAGCCAAGCGTGAAAGCCACATTAGTGTTTGATTTCTTTATCAAAGATGGTATCATATTTTGTTTTCTTTTCTTTTATGTTTCCTTGACAAAAGCGGAATGGTTCTTACCATTGACTCATAAACATCAAAAGACATAACAGGAAGAGTTGACGATCAATTCCTTACCCTACGATATGCTCGTTCAACATTACGGCAGTTCAGATCCTGTGCTTTCACGTCCAAAACGTCATGATATCTACATCCAAACCCTCTAGTTCTCCCACTCAGAATGTCATGACATCTACATCCAGTCCCTCTAGTTCTCCCACTGAGACCGTCATGACATACGCATTCAGTCCCTCTAGTTCTCTCATTGAGAACGTCATGACATCCACATCCAGTCCCTCTAGTTCTCTCACTCAGAACGTCATGACATCCACATCCAGTCCCTCTTCTTCTCCCACTGAGACCGTCATGACATCCACATCCAGTTCCTCTAGTTCTCCCACTCAGAACGTCATGACACCCACATCCATCCACTCTTTTTCTCCCACTGATACCGTTATGAAATACACGTTCAGTCCCTCTAGTTCTCTCACTCAGAACGTCATGGCATCCACATCCAGTCCCTCTAGTTCTCCCATTAAGAACATCATGCCATCCGCATTCAGTCCCTCTACATCTCCCACCCAGAACGTCATGAAATCCAAGATATACAGTCTCTCAGTCACTCACCTGTTAGCGTTATTTCCGTCATTCCAATGTTGACCAGGACTTCATTTCTGAGTGTTTATTTATAACTTTTCTTATTACCTGTAAAAGGTATTCACCACATTCTTGTCATGAGATGTGTAGAGCAATAGTGTTCTATTAAAAGCTGCAAAGATCTCCCACACACTCACTATCTTTGCGACACACTTATTTATTAATTTGTTTTCAACTTTCTGGAACCCTGTTTTAACTAACGCATCATGTGTTTTATCTCTGTTATACATCTTCAGTCAATATTCATGGATATCTGAATTGTGTTGTTAATATTGTGATAGATATTATATGTATTATGATGTTAATGGCTGTCTCAAATAAGTATTTTCTACCTCGATATGACAGTTTATTATTGTACAATCCATTGTCAGAGCAGCACCAAATCATTTTTGTTTGGATTTTACTTGCATAACAAATCTAGTTTAAACGGCGTGGAAGGGGAGAAAGACTAACGACTGGTCAGTCAAAATATACTGATCAGAAAAGTTAGTCAGGGTCAGGCAAAATATACTAATCAGACATGTTGGTCAGGGTCAGGCAAAATATACTGATCGGACATGTTAGTCAGGGTCAGGCAAAATATACTGATCGGACATGTTAGTCAGGGTCAGGCAAAATATACTGATCGGACATGTTAGTTAGGGTCAGGCAAAATATACTGATCGGACACGTTAGTCAGGGTCAGGCAAAATATACTGATCAGACATGTTAGTCAGGGTCAGGCAAAATATACTGATCGGACATGTTAGTCAGGGTCAGGCAAAATATACTAATCAGACATGTTAGTCAGGGTCAGGAAAAATATACTGATCAGACATGTTAGTCAGGGTCAGGAAAAATATACTGATCAGACATATTAGTCAGGTTCAGACAAAACACACTGGCCAAGACCATCACCTCGGCTTCCTAGTAGCCATCCCTGGAAACGGGCTGTTTTCATCGCAGCCTGCCTAACGAGGTGAGGGATTGACGTGATCCCCATAGCAGTGAGGGACACGCAGATAAAGCCAAGCGTAGCACAACCGCCTGGAGGATCACGGTCTACTTTCATCAGCACGCTCGGGATATGAGGAAAACCACTGTTTCTTCTTCTTCTTCTTCGTACGCTGTCAGACGTCAACTTGAATTTGTTCGAAGAAAGCAGCTGTCATACTGAGGCTGTCGACACTAAGATAGAGGTTGTCTAGTGTTGGCACTGGTAATGGCCACATGTGATTTATCTGATCCTCGTATGTTGGTCAATTTTGCAGCAGATGTTCAGCGGTCAATTTCCCTGTACCACAGGCGCATTCGTCAGTGCCACCTATCTTCAGTTTATTGAATAGATGGTACCTCAGTCTGTTTTGGCCTGTGCGGAGTCTGAAGACCACGACCTGCTCTTTTCTGATCAACTGGTAGTAGGCATCATTTTGTGTGTAGCCAGTATGTTCTGTTTCCAATTTGGCCATGTATCTGGCCCTAATACACCTTTTGGACTCTTCGTAGGTCACACTAGAATCTGGTTGTGGTAGTCTTGCACCTTCTTTTGCCAGTCTGTCTGCTTCCTTGTTGCATTGGATGTTACAGTGGGATGGAACCCATTGTACCACTACTCTTTTTGGTGCAGACTGCTGGCATAGTTGACAGAGTACTGCTCTTAAATCATTTAGTTCAGTATTTTTCTGGCTTTTTAGTGCTGTAACCACGACCAGGGCATCTGTAAACATGACTATCTGGCTTTCATTGCTTTCGCCTGTCAGCATTGCTTTTACTGCAGCCTTCAGTGCCTCTGCCTCCGCTCTGAAATTGCTTGAGAATTTTCC